>OZ020620.1:38320348-38580703 GCA_963971575.1 Liopterus haemorrhoidalis | reverse complement strand
CTCACATTGGGACTATTTGCTGGCGTAGTCGCTTTTTGAATTGGGCAATTTTAAGAGTTTTAAGATTTTTCGGAATGGGATTGTATATCGTGGCAGCGTTGTACGAAAATGATTTTTTGAATAAGGTTGTCCGGTGTTTGGGAATATGTATCATGTGAGAGTTCTTAGTATTTTTACTGTAATTTGTGATCTTTTAATGATTTTTTCGACTAAATAGCTAGGTTCGTTTGTGCTTAAGTTTTTGTGAATGAAACATGCGTAATGCAAGTGTCTTCTTTCCGACATGTTTAACCATCCTAACTTCTTCGATTGATATCAATATTGGAACGATTTAGTGTGCTTGTGAGAAACAAATAGCTCTTGCAAAATTTTCGCATATTCGACCTTTATTAAATAACATACATTGATGTTAAATATAAGTAATTTGGTTTTAATTCTAATGATTAGTCCATAGACCACCAGCGTGGGATAATATTTATTCATGTTTCATAAGAAAATCACTGATAACACCATCAATTTATTAACTAAAACAAATCACGATTTTTCAACGAACTATTTTAAAATGTACTCTTTTCCTTGAATGAAGACGCGTTGTGCAAGAAAAGTGTTTTCTCGCAATTATTGTACAAGTGCGTGTCTCAGCTGAACATAGCACAGCTAAAAACAATAATGGGGTTTATGTTTAATTGCTTTCAAAGAAAACTGAGTGACAGATCCTTAAGAAACCAAGTAAGCAACATCAGCTGTAGATAACAATTTTATATTTCAGCCACTGCAAATGAAACTTTTCAAAGTCAAAATCAGGACACATTTTCAGGCCTGATGGTAAGAAAAATGATATGCCTAGAAGGCCCTGAAATTTCTGAAAACACCTGACAAATTATGATATCAAAACCGGGAGACATTTTAAGGCCTGATAGTAAAAAAAATGTATCCCTTAGAGTCTTTGAAATTCTTGCAAACATTTTTTTAAGAACGGCTAATGACGATGACCTAGATGAAATGGAAACTTAGATGTAAAATCAAGAGGACATTAAATAACTTGAGGTTTTTAAAATGTATTGACGTATGTTGAAGATCCCATGGATAGACTAGATCACAAATGAAGAAGTTTTACTAAGAGTATAGAAGGAACGAGACATTATTCTTACCATTCAGAAAAGAAAATTGCAATATCTTAGATATATCATGAGAGGGCAAAAATACGAATTACTACTACTAATCTTGCAGGGAAAGAGTTTGGGTAAGCGAAGTGTTAGCCAACTAAGAGCTTCATGACTGGGAAATATATGCCAATGATTTGGATGTTCATCTGGAAATTTATTTCAAGCTGCGGTCTCCAAAATTAAAATAGCCTTGATTAGCCAGATGAGATGATTGCCGACCTCTAGAAATAGAAGAAAAATATGACCAAGGTCCATGAAATTTTGTGGCTTCCTTTGTCACGGATTTAATTACTTCAGGTCTCTTTCAGTGTGTCTAACGAAATGAGTACACAATTTGGGCAATATCTATGACAATTTCAAGTATTGAGTTGTTACATAACCCAGCAAACATTCAACTAACGGCCGAATGCTGGCAAACTGCTTTTATGCTGGTAAATTACTGGCACCAAAAGTAAGTGCAACGCCAGTATTAATAATGTACTTCACATTTGTATTTCGCATTCCGCCTGTACGAAGTACTATACCAGCATTTTATAAGCACTCTTCTTCACTCATACTTTTTACTTAAAACCATCAGAAATAAATCTTGCAACTAATGCGATTATTTTGCACTTTACCGTTGCTGGGCCAGCAACTGATACATCAATGGGCCAGTAACGGCCCCGGGGACACCGGGGTACTGGCCCATTACTTTCAATGCCAGTACTGGCCCGTATAAAAATGTTTGCTGGGAAGTCTGTTAATTTTTTTTTTTTTCATTCATTATTTCTATCGCCTATTATTTTTTATCATTTTGGACAAAAGCTCAGGCAATTTCATAACGCCATCTTTCCAGAAGGTTCCGTCCTTGCTCTCGAAAAATCTATAGAGGTGAATTTTGATATTGTCCAAAGAAGCGAAATTTTTTCCGTTAAGGGAATTTTGTAGAGAGCAGAACAAATGGTAGTCGGAGCATATTGTCCAGTCATCGCACCATCCGACTGCTATTTGTTCTGCTTTCTTCAAAATTCCCTTAACAGAAAAAAATTCGCATCTCTGGACGATATCAAAATTCACTAGAATTGGGTTGAGTTTTGGTTCACACAATCTTGATCTCTTGAGCATTTTCCATGTATCTGTTAGTGTACATCTTAGATCTTTGGTTAGCTGATCCCACCATCTTTTGCGAGTTTTACTCACTTGTCGACGACCACTTTTTTTTTATGTATTTATTTGAGTGCTTCGGCAACTTTGGCCATTAGCACTATATAGGTACAAGATTTGTTACATGTATTATTTTGTGTTAACTAATAACTAATTACAGTACATATATGGTAATTATACAAGTTCAGATAAAGGTTAAGGTACAGAGTGTAATAATATTTTAGAGTAGGAATTGTAATGTCAAAACATGGCAACATGAGGTGTTTTGTGTGTCTGAGAATGGGTCAAGTTAAGAAGATCTAGATTTGGTGGTAGAGATCAATGTCTGTCAGAAACAGAAGAGTGTTGTATAATGTTTCTGTGTTAGTGCCTAGTGCTTCTGAGAGTGATTGTGGTATGTTGTATTTTTGTCTGTAGTGTGCGTATTTGGTGCATAGTATTATGATGTGTTCGATTGTGAGTAGTCGACCACTTTTAATTCAAACGAATTTATATTTCTAAATATTTTTGATCATTGTTTTATTTCTTCTGTCCACAGTAACCGTTGCCCGCCTCATTTCTTAAGTGGATTTGAGTACAGTTCTTGTATATATTTAATCTTACGATTTCTCCATTTGCCATTAATTTAAATCGGACTACGCACTTACTGTCGTTAAGACTGTGGCGAGAAGTTGTTAAAAAGCCGGTTAAAAAGCCGGTAAAAATTACCGGGTCTCGGCCAGGCTGCAGGGCCCGAGACTGGAATATTGTATTTATAAATCACTATCTAATTTTATAATTTATGATTCTGTTACATGTAATACGAAATAATAATTGAAATAACAGTGTCAAGCCCCAGAACTGATTTGACTGCACAATTTACTAACGTATTTAGCTGCCATCAGTTATCAGTATTTTGAGCCCTCTGTGGCGTGTCTATCTGTTGCTTACACGATGACAATGGGCACGTCACGAAATGATAACTTATGTTCCGGGGCCCAGAACTTTTTTACCAGAACCCAAAACCGCTCTCGACACCCTGGAGAATCGATACCCTGATATGCACATAAAAATTGACTCTTTGTGTAGTTGTTATAGCTTGTACGATTTACTTAAAACGAGTATAAATGCATGAAGATGGAATATTTAATTATCATCTTTAAATTATAGATTAGTGCAATTTAAAATTTTATTTATAAAAACTTTTAAGGACGTGCTTATAAAATAGGAAGTAAAATTATTGAATAAATATAAAAACTAATATAGGATTTCTCTGTATTCAATACAGGTCTCTCAAAAGCAATAAAACAAACAAATTATGACATATTTACATGGTAAATTGTTGTAAAAGCAATGGTGAACAGCATGCTTCCACTTATTACGTACCTTATGTTTAATTGTTCAGGTGGACTTCTAGCAAGCTGAACCATGTTTGACAACATATTCATCTGAAGTTTTGCTTTATCTCCAATTATTCCCGTTACTTTTTAATTTGAACCCAGGACTTATAGATGATATAAATCAATATAGATCAATATTTTCTTATACTAGTAGCAATACCGGTATTCAGGTTTTAAAAATAAGAATACTGGTATGGATTATTATGATTTTTTTAAATTAAATTTTTTTGAAATATTTTTTCAATTCTTAGCTCGAACTATCAAGTCAAAAACTGCGTTCCACTGTTTTTAAAATATTGTTTTCAACCGTAGTTTACCAAACTTCTCCGTCCTTGATTTAAAAGCCTTTCTGATATTAAAAGTTGTAGAGATGAGTGTGCTCATTAACAAATATCTTCCTCGCTCATTCATCCATATAAATCCGTGCAATAAATTATTTTTTGCGTTAATAAAAAACTGAAACGACACATTGTGTAGGTGTCTCCGTAAACAAACCATCATAACAAGTATGAGGAAATAAAATGTTTTATGACACAAAAAATCTTACGTACACATCTCAAAAACCACTTAAAACTCTTTTCTATGCAAAAATAGTACCAGCATCCCACATACAATATACATAAAATGTCCAAAACTTAAAATTCCACTAGATTCAGCGTAAGACGGTTAGTCACTAAACAGTGGTGTGCAGTGGGTTTATTGTAGAGCACAATTATATTAACAAAAAAATCCCGTTTTTAAAGATTTATCATAAATCATAAATCTGGTGAATCAGATCTACAAGATAATAAAACAAAAACGAGACTTGCCGATTGATTGACAGAGCACCAATAAACAAATATATTTCTATTTCATACAGTTCTATGTAAAATGCAATGACATCTGTGAGCTTGTCATACCCAACTTACGGCCGTAGTTTTTATATTCGTGTATTATATTTTAATATCTATAATATAATAGCCCAACGTGTGTCCCTTCGAGGGCGCGTGCCTGTCTTCTAAAACAAATTTGAAGCGAGATTCCGAAATGTAACGAAATATTCCGAAACTTACCGAAATGTATATTAACATATAATGCGTAATAATAATAGTTGTTAATTGATATGTTTACCCAAAAATAATATAAATTAAAATTATTAGTAGCAGAAAAATAATAATTTTACAGAATATTTAGTTTTGATGAAAGTACAGTCTGTTTCAAACGGTTAGGCGGAACTAAATGGGAATTTTGTTCTTTTAGGTTGTCACGAGAAGGGACCTTGCTAGGGTTATTTAATTTTTCACGTTGGAATGTCAAAATTTACAATTCCAACAATGAAACCATGGAAACGAATGATATATGTCAATGTCAATTATTTTTTTTTTATATATTTTAATGACAAAAATATAAATAATTGGGAAATTTGTAATAAGAATGACACAAAAAAATAACATATAAAGAAAATGACATTTTAAAATGAACAAAAAAATTACCAAAAAATGTTTATTGTAAGTATGATTTACAAAGCTTAAATAAAACGGCCGAAAAGCACGATGTAAACGATGAAAGTAACTAGATTGCAAAATCTTTCTTCTTCTCTTCGCTTCTTTCTTCAGCTCTTTGAAACACTTCTTTGCTCGAGACTTTGTCAACTCATTTCACTTTTAACATGCGTCTATAACATCAAGTCTCGAGGATTTTCAATATTCTTTTTTCTGTAGTTATGGTCCACGTTTCACACTCATAGAGTGCTATGCTCCATACATATGTCTTGAGAAGGTTCTTCCTCAATGTTATTGCGATGGTATTCGAGGTGGATAGATATACAGCAATATCCCGTTACTCGACTGCCTCTTAGCTCGACGTTTTCGCCACTCGACGTAAATGTCGAGAGTGAGAGTCGACGGATGCATTGCTATCAGACGCGTGATCGAGTACCGATCACGTGATACATATTTTGGTAAACAAAGCAAAATGAACGCATGGCCAGCAGTTCGCGCCTAGATATCTTGACGACAACAACTCAGATTTAGGCCCGGTATTTCCACCTTACTGTTATCTATAAGAATAACTATCAATGGGATAATATTATTCTCTTGATAGTCACTAGGATAAATTGCTTTCTGTATTTCCAACTCTAATTATCCCGTAGATAGCTATTCTGATTGATAAGAATATTTTCGAATGTTTTTTTATGTTGGTATTAGTAGCATTATCTTAAACGAAGAGAGACATATACGCGACGCGCACGAATAAAAGAGAGATAAATACAACTGGCAAAATAAATGACAACTGTCAAAATTTTGTACAGAAAAATGTGCGATAAAGGCCCAATAAGCAAATTTCAATATTTCCGAAAAAAGCAATTTGTAAATCTTGTGTTTAAATTTAAAAATGTTATAGAAAATAAAGCTACTGACGCTGTAAATCTAAAAGATAAACAAGGGGCCTGGGAAAAAAATTGTATTATGTTTAATGCATCCTGCATACAGAATAGAAATGCAAAAACACTGAAAATTAAATACGACCGTTTATTTATTTTGTAATTTTTTATTTGACTGAAATCGATTAATAAATTCTTTTTCAACCCAATTGTTCATTGGTTTAACACAAACTACGTATGGACGTTCTAAAATACTCTACAATTTCTTCATCATTGTCAGCTTGAAAATCTTCTAAATCAGCATCCATAATTTCTTTTTTTAAAAATAATTGTAAATTATCTAAAAATAATCGACAATATTTGTTTTATTTCAGTATAAATTAAAGTAGATTACTAAATTATTTTGAATATATTTTGATATAGGTAATTACACAATAAAATAGTACACATAATGGAAACAGGTGTATGTTATATGTATATAAAGTGTAGGTATGTTTAATATGTACATAGTACCTGTTATATTATATATTTTACGTATATATGCTTATATTATGTACATATATTTATCAATAAAATGTTTTTTGACACCTATCTGTCAAAATCTGTCATTTTTATCCAATGGATAATATTTATCAGTACCTACATGTTGTGAATAACTTATCCTATAGATAACTTAGTTACTCTACAGACAAATAATTGGAAATACGCAAAAAATCGATTATTCCCTTGATAACAACTTATCCCATAGATAGGCAATTTTATCTATGGTTCGAAATACCGGGCCTTAGTGCAGCTATGAACTTTTTGTTTTTTACTAAAATAAGATTTATATTTATAATTATGGGTCCAAAGGATAGAAATGCAAGCATAGCTAAAAGGAAAACATAAACATATATGTATTTCCTTATATGTATATGTATATATGTACATATGATTCCCTTTATTTCTTATGGAGAAATTCGACTCGCCACTCGACGTAATCGCTACTCGACACTTTTTCAGAACGAATTAAACATCGAACAGTTAAAACCGAGCTTAGCCTGAGCAATTCTACTTGTGATGTCCCTCTCTGATCTGTTATCGTTCGTTCCTAGGTATGTACATCCTAGTACAGTAGGAATAAGGTATATTTATTTCAAAAACAAAAATTCAGATTGTTAAAAAAATTAAAATACAAGCGTTTTCTCGTTATTTGTTTGAATTAATAATAATACACGAAAGCTTAGTTATTTTTTTTTTTTGCGAACAGCTACTGTGTCTATTTGCGCTAACACAAGAAAGGCCAGGCCTTAATGGTTTCTAATTATTAAACGTCTATGATATTTCTAAATATCGGGCGTGTTATGCATTGTGGTTCCCGAGCTGTACGCCACAGTGAGTAAGACGGTCAGGTCATAACGTGGTATGATATGTCCATCTGTGTTAGCATATCATGTGCCACCCACGGTTGCAGACCTTCAGCATGTCAGGAGATCACAAGATCTTAACATGCCATAAAGCACCGGACACAATCTCAGCGAAGATCACAGCGTGGGTGCTGCAGAGTGGCATCTAGGAGGTTTCGTGCGCAATTTAATGAAGAGTAACTTTGATGGATTTCAACATTCAAATATGTACATTTCCTACACATAACAGACCAAAAGAAATCTTTGCTTTTTAGGTGTAACAAATTAAAATTAGGGTTCGTTAAATTAAATTCAGACGATTAAAACTAAGCCTGAAGGTAATAACTTACTGGAGCTTTTAAAATTAAAAACCAAAAAGAACGATCTTTTCTAAATATCCAGGAAATGATATCAATATTTTATTGCAGGATTTCTCAATCGGGACAAAAATGGTCGTTGCATGTTGCAAAACCCGTCCACTTAAAGAATCTTATACCTAGGCGCTAATGTATTAGCCAAATTGAACTGCGAAGCTAAGGAGGAAATAGGCTGTACAGCCCAATCTATGAGCGATGATGCTGCTACGGCTTTTTTGGCTTTATTCCTTCCGAACGGCTATCATCATGGCAAAAAGCAGTTCCCTGTCATCTGAAATTATTCTGTGGATGTAACTCTAAATCAGCGTTTCCCAACCTTTTTTCATGGCGGACCGGCAAGCGACCTAGAAAAAATTCGCGGACCGCCAAGTTTAGAAAGTAGTGTGTATCGCAAAAGTTTTATATTCTTTATTATACTGATTACAAACACAAAAAATCAATAAATAAAAAATACCATATAATTAGTGAAACAAGAAACAAATTATTACTTAAGAAATTAACAGATCAAGGACCCAGATTTTCGTCTCAAAATTAAGTGAGTTATAACTTATTAGGCAAATAGTTGCATAGTAAAAAAATCAGCTGTGGCCACCACAGGACCGACCGCCATCACAAAGTACTTGCATAAAATACATTCTAGCAGCAGAGTAGTTATTATTGTACAAGACAATAACGTATAATATTACGTTGACAATTTCATAATGTGTATTTATAATTTACGATAACCATGGAAAAGTACCTGCATAAATTAAAAAAAAAAATGTCTCAAATAAAAGTTGTTAATTATTGCTTTTATAGCAACTTTAAATAAATAAATTTTTTCGAAATATTTCTCTGTTGTGAAATATTCGCAAAAATCTTTAAACCAACACGAGTAAACTTCCAATTCTAGTTAACCGATTTTGAACTAAAACTTGATCAACTTGTACCATTGATGTCAAAAGCTTAAATATGAAGTTTCATAAAAATCCTTTAAGCCGAATTTGCTCTGCACATGTACACAGTCCAACAGACCGACAGACAGACAAACAGACCAACAGACAGACAGACAGACAAACAGACCGACAGACATCATGCTAAAAATATGTTCAATCAAAACTTTATGTAGGGACCTCAATTCGTGGAGATCCATCGAAATCTCGAAATTTCATAATCGGTATGATCAAAATACCTCCCTTATATATGTTGGCGGTCGGTAAAAAAATCTCATTCTCTAGATTAGCGAGTAGATTCTTGTGTTTCCTAGTCCCTCAAAATTCAAATACTCAAATACTGAAAACTTCATACTTTGGGTCGAGAGTATTTGAAATAATAGGAAAATATTCTAAATGCTAGGGAAGATTTGAAATACTATGGAAGAATTAAAATACTAGGGGACATTTGAAATAGCAGGAAAGATTTGAAATACTATTGGAGATTTAAAATACTAGGGAAAATTTGAATATATTAGGGAAATTAATTAAAAAAATTGATGTGAAGTGTAAATCTTCACACATTTCAGGGTTTTGCAGGTATTTAGTAACTGAATGATGATTATTTGGGATGCCAAAACAAATTTTATGTCAAAATATTTTTTTATGAATTTTAATTCGAATGCCTAATACCATTATTTAAGTTTCTAAATATGTGCAGTATTTTATTTATACAGCTAGGTTCAGTAAGATTTTTAAAATTGCGCCTATGGCTTCCATTGGTTGCTTATATCATAAGTCCCGCCCTCTGATTTCGTCAAACAGAATTAAATTATAATTTCAACACTTCTCACTGGTTATTAAATTTGCGCTTTTAAAAAATAAATGCAACATTTACCAAAATATAACTAGAATTTTGACAAAATAATTTAAACAAAATAAAAATGCAAAAAAAAAACAGAAAAAAATAAAATTATCAGGATTCGAACTCTGCAACGTTAGCACTGCAAATTACAAAGTGCATCACAAAACCAACTGAGCTACCAGAGTTACTGATCTGGAGCAAATTAAATATTTAACATATTTTACTTAAAAACACAAGAAATGCGTTATTTTCCGAAAACATAATCTGATCAAAAATTCCTGTTGTACTATTCGGGTTCACACCAATGTACATTACTTAGAATTTTTTCAGATTTTTAGTTTAAACCATCTGGGCTACAGGGTGTGGGACAAAATTTTTTTTGCACAATTTTGGCAAAAATCGCATCAAAATAATTTATTTTGCAAAAATAAAATTTTGATCGTTAATCCACGTACTAAGGGCTTTCATTTGATACCCTACTCAGAATTAAAAAAATATATATTTTTTTTTGATGAGCACATATTTGTTTATATTTTTAGGGGGATATGTTTTTTAGATGTTTTAGTATTTTTCCTATGTGTGGGTCAAAGAGTTGTATAAGCATGCCAAATTTCAACTCTCTAGGTTTAGCCGTTTGGCTACAATTTTTACCGAACAGACAGACAGACAGACAGACAGACAGACAGACAGACGACAAAATGACGGTATAAGGGTTTTTTGGTCATACCTACAAAACCCTAAAAAGTATTTGAAATACAATATTTCAAATGCCAGAAAGTAACTGAAATACTGTTTCAAATACGTTATTTCAAATATTTCTAGCTTTGCGTAGAATAATATTAAATTTAATTTAATAATAAAAAATTTAAAGTCTGACGGCAATGGTGGATCTTTCGACAAATTCGCTATTAATTTTTTCTGAACAAATTATAATAATATAAATTGTATTTTAGTACAAGCTTTTGGTACAATTCTGGGCAGAATTTTCTATGACTACCCTGTGTGACACGTGAAAATCACCGTGTGACAGTACGTTGAAGCCCTTGTTTCACCTACGACCTGCTCGAGGCGCTTCGTTCTTCTTATCAGATGACAGCTACATACGTAATGGGCATTCCAACTCATCTTACAACGTGAATCATGCTTTCTCAACTCACCTACAAACTCACTGAAACTCACATCTCACCCTTTATATTTTTATATTCCAGCAGGACGACGTGTTATATTTTTATAGTGTTTTTTTCATGATTGTAAAATTGAAATATGGTTTAAAGTATTGTGTGAGCTGGGATGGTTGGTATGAGATATCTTGGGAATATTATCTTGAGTGTTACTGTGGAATTTTTCTTGTAAAGAAGTATGTGTGAAGTTAATATTTTAAATGTTTTAAAACTTTAGAAATTTGGAATTCCTTTATATTGTGATGTAGTAATTTTGTATTATTTTATTTTCACACATAACATTTTTATTAAGAGTTTGACTTAAAATTGAACCATTTTACATTTTAGTATATGCTTTTTACTTTTGTAAAAACAAAACTAAGAAGAATTTTGATTTCAATAGATAGCACCTTTGAAATTTTATGTCATGTTGGTATAGTCTATTTCACGATAAGATGAAGTGACTATCTACTTATGGTCCTAAGTAAGTTAGCGAGGCGCTAACTCACCCTGTAGAGAGGCTAATATTTACATACGCGCATGCGCTGTTACGTTGAATTTTAACGGGAGTATTTATTTAGTCAAATGCCAAGATAATCTTAACCTAATATTTCGGTGTTGAATTAAATATTCAGTGGCGAAATTTATTTTAAAAATGGAACAGAAATGTTTGATCCTGTGATACTCATTATAACTGGTTTCCACAGTGTATTAAATAAAAATATAACTTTATTCAACTTTTGTTTAGTCAATTTATATACTACATTGTATTATAACAGTTTATCTAATTTTTTAATAATATGTGAATTATATGTTCATTCTATTTTTAAAAAGGTGTTCGATGATATTAATTATTAAATTTGATTTATTACGCTATTTCTACCCTGGAATAACACTGTTGTGATCGTCATTATCAATCTCATCAATTATTTCTTCAAATAATACACCATTAAAATGTACTGCGATATTTTGAAACACGGCGGAGGCATAAGTGAAGTTTTGTAGCTTTCAGAGGATTATAATTTTAAGTTCTGTGTCTCAACAAAAACCAAAACTGCTCTCCAATACTCCATTTACTTCCTTTCTATACAATTACTTGAACTTGCGTCTGGGTTACTTGTGTAACAAAAATTATGAAGCGTCATTCTTATCTCTACTTTAAAGAATTCACTTTAAAAAGTAATAGAAAGTTGATTAATATTTCTACCGTCTTGTGTTTTATTAATTTTTTTTTTTTTTAAATAACGTGTAATTTACTTAAATAGGATCATCCATTTTTGCAAAGTAAACACTAGCGTTAACTTTTAAAGCCACCGTTTCGGCAGGCGCTTATTGTAGAACGTTAACTGGCTAATTTAACGCCGCCGCGATGTGATTTTAACACATATATGTTTAGCGAATAGTAATTAGGTTAAAAATGGTGTTAAAAAAATTAACGTCAGTTTCTGACGCTAAGATTTTAACATCATGCTTAGAGAATAGACCTGACAGGGTAGGGTGACCATTTTCTTAAGAAGGCAATGCGGGACGGAGCAAGAAAAAAGGTCATCATCTCAAAATGCGGGACTAATGGTCACCCTATAGTAGATCAATTGATCTGCTAATGGTACAATGAATTATTTGTACCAAGTTTTTCAAGAATTTAAAAAACGCACTTTTTTGTCATTATTTGCACATTTTAGATGGTACCAAACACGTTTTTAATTAATTTCATGATTTTATTTAATATTTAACAAAGAGGAAGACCCTGATACCAATATAAAACATTAATCATCTCCAAGTTAAGAGCAAAAAAAAGGTCCTCATCTCCCAAAATCCAAGTGCAGAGCAAAAAAAAAATTTTCTTCACCTCCCAAATCCAAGTGAAGAGCAAAAAAAAAGGTCCTCACCACCCAAATCCAAAATGCGGGACAATGCGGGACAAAATGTTAAAATGCGGGACTTTTGCGGGACGCATCTTAATGCGGGACAAAATGTTCAAATGCGGGACGAATGGTCACCCTACGATAGGGCGTTAATAACCATGTAGTTGATACACCCCAGAATAAATTTTAACTAAAAAATATAAATAAAACCTTACGAAGCACGAGTACTCCAGCCGGTATTTTATATTACAGGAATTGTTTTTGGAAAATCATGTTCTAGTCACTGATTTAAAAAAATATATTTGTATCAATATCCACGTGATGTTGTAGTGGTGTACACCCCTGTAGTAGCTCGTGCTCTGTGGCGCCCCCTGCTGGTGCGGTTCAAAGGCGGCAACACGGAACTCCTCAGGAATACAAACCAAGTGTAACTCGAGAACTCGGTCCTTTTGTCTGTGATGCACATATGCCGCAGAGTATATACCAAACATTCACCACTCAACCGACAACATTATTTTGAAATTTGTGTTTGACACTGGTTTTCACAACTTCATGTCAAGGTAGCTGAGTTAAGACCCACCATATGGAGGGTAATATAAAGTGATGAGTAGTGGGACTCTTCAAAACACACCCGAAAGAATGTTCAACTCCCAACACACGTAATATGAAGGATCAACATATCAGATTTACAGTAGGCGCTCGGTTATGTGAATACTACGTTAAACGAACCCGAGTATAGTATTTCCAAAATGAAATGACCATTCTTCTTAAGAAGCCTAACAATGCAGTAATGGGTTTATGGCCGTAATCCTAAGACTCGTTGCTGTAAAAATAATATAAGAGGTATTAAGGGAATTATAAATTTAAATAAAATAGTAACACTAGTTCAACTGAAGTTTCTTAAAAACCATTAAGGATATTTTCCAAATTTATAATCCTACTGTTTCTAAATTTTAGGGGTTGTTACACTTGATTGTTAGATAATTTTCAACGTTCATACCGTGCATACATTAACAACATGGTTCTTTGGCAACCATTTAATTTTGAAGAAATTCCTAATTTCTGTAGTGAAAATAGTGAATCTGTGCAAGGTGATTTGGAGTGCGAAAATATGGACGTTGACGTGGAATGCGAGAATGTGGACGTCGCTACTATTTTAAGGCTACCGTCATATTATTGTGTTTTAAACCCTATAGAACTAATATAGAGCCAATTAAAAGGTAATGTGCGCGGGAGAAATACAACACCGCCAGAAAGTGACACTGTAGTACAATTAATTAATGACGAAACAAGTGCAATAAGTAGTGATTTATGGAAAAAATGTGTAAAACATATAAAGACAATTGAAACATTTTTTTTTATAAATCCACCAAATAAATCTTCAATAATTATTAATTTAAATGAGTGGTAGTGTCACAGACTCTGTTAGTGATATAAACAATGATAATAGTGATAATGATTAATATTTTAATAATTGTAAATAGGGGATACGCATAAAATTTATATTTCCTTAAAACTACATTTTTTTGATATTTTAATGTTAGTTATGTCACCTAACACAACAAAAATCACATTTTAATTAATATTATAGCCAAATTTTTTAATTAAAATATTGTAAATTTGAAATAAGCCGACCACGCCGCGAAGGTTGCCAAATAGATACGACTGAGACTGTAAGGGTTTGACGTCACAGATACGGACAAAACATAATGTTTACGTGTTTATATTGTATTGTTTGAGAGTTTTGTATTTGTTTTTAAACAATTTTTCACGCATTTAGTATTAAAATAATTTATAAAATATATGTACTCACATTAAAATGGTCTTCACAAACATAAAGTTTACATTTTTCTGAAATATCGGTTTTATTTCGCCTCATAGCTTTTCTGTTGTTTTTCGTCATCAGGTAATGATATAAATTATTTTTTTGGATTTCTAATTGAACTATTTGTGCACATTGGTACTAAATAATATTTTCGACTATGTTTCGAAGTACTGGGGCCTGGATCTTCCATATTTTATATATTTTAATATAAAATTTAATTCGGTAAACATGTATAAATTGTTTTTATAGAATTAAACTTTATTTTAATTAAAATCACTCTAACTTTACATAACCTATAAAAGTTATACAAACAAATAAGTTCACACAGACTGTGTACGCTGGGTAGACTAGTAGTGTCATGTGTCAGTTAGAAGGGTATGACGTCACACGTCGTTTTCGCGCGCTACATACATTTATGATTTTTTTAAGCCTTCAAATTAAAAAAAAAAATAATAAAAACTGTTTTTTATGTTTATATGCAACAAGAGGAATATAATAAAAAAAATTTTAAAAATCATGCCTCAGTTCAAAAAAAGAATGATTTTTGTTTGTGCAAATTTGAAGTATTTAATATAGACTATGGAGAATAAAATATAAAATGAAAAATATAAAATATAAAAAAAATTATAAGACATTACAAAATTATAAAATAATAAAATATAAAAAATTCATTTATATTTATATTATTATTCATTATTATTTATTATTTTATATTGTAATTTTATATTTTAAATTCTAAATTCTTATATTCTATATTTTGTGAAGCTCTGATGAAGAAATAAAATATTTCGAAACTGGTCAGTTCCCAGCAAACATTCAACCATCGGCCGAATGCCGGCACACTGCTTTTTCTGTTGGTAAATTGCTGGCAAAGTTTGTGCAACGCCAGTATTAATAATACACTTCACATTTGTATTTCGCACTTCTCCTATACGAAGTACTTCACCAGCATTTTATGAGCACTCCTTATTTTTGTTATTATGTTACATTTTACTTTTGTTTAAAAAAAAATTTAAGTACCTTTTCTATTATTTTTTATTCTAATAAAGTCGATAAATTATTGTTTTACACTGCTATCGTCTCTTCTTCACTCATACTTTTTACTTAAAACTGTTTAGGTTTAAGTTTTTTTAAATGTTTTATTTAACTAACGGGCCAAGTGTAGTTCATGTGATTCATGTGATTTGTGTGGTGTTGGTGTTGCCGCGTTTATTTATGTTAACGGTTTGTGAAGAATATAAAATCAAAAGAATTATAAGAGTTTTAGAACGTAATATGGAATATAAAAGGTAAGTGCAGATTGATAAATTCTTTAACTTATGTGCTTCATGTTTTAACAAAACAAAGCATAAATCATTTAACCTCAAAATTCTTGTGAGGTTAAAACAATTCTTTAAAAACGAAAGTAATGTAATGTAAATATGTATACATATTAGCATTAATGCTTAAACACCCTACATAAAATTTGGTAATTGAATTTATTTTAACAAGTATGATTTCTTTAGGTTGGCACTCTTCAAGTCAGGAGGAAAAGATGTGGTAGACAATACAAGATGAGTATTGGTGAAAATTATTAGTCACCCATTATCTTTAGGATGCAATTGGTCTGGCCGAAAGGGCAAAAAACTATTTTCATAAAATTCTTCATTAAATTAATAAATTAAATAAATCCTGTTATTTCTGAAATTATATTTATTTAATATTTATATATAAATCAATAAATTATAACTGTTAATACAATTTACAATCGGCCAGTTTCACCATCGTTGAATAAATTTATTCAACGAATAAAGCTGACAATATCGCATCATTCTATTGACAGCAATGTTAATTTCTTCATTAATAGTTTAAAACCGATATTGTCAACTTTATTTGTTAAATAAATTTATTCAACGATGGTGAAATGGCCAAATGAGTATTTATTTTGCACCTAACCATTAATTTATTTTAATACTGGGTAAGTACACATATGTTACATTTGAAATACTAGAGAGTGGGTATAATGTAAGCATTGGTCCGTCAGAAATAAATCTTGCAACTATTGCGATTATTTTGCACTTTACCGCTGCTGGGTCGGAAATTAATACACCTACGGGGACACCGGGCTACTGGCCCAGTGCGAAATGACAGCACTGGCTCATTACTTTCAATGCCGGGGAGTATCTGCTTCAACAGTACTGGCCCGTATAAAAATGTTTGCTGGCTTAGATCTAGTTGTATTATTAATGTCCGCAACTTGTACCACCTTTTCCACATATATTCATTTACGGACACGACCAACTCTACATTTAATAAACATGTTAACTATATTTGGCAATGTGGTGCATATTAAATGATCTGTCAGTAGTTTCCGACAACTAATTTGTTCACCACTAATAAGCACGAACAAAAAAATATAACAAAAACTATTGTTCATTAATATTGAATAACAAATCATTACAAATAACTAAACAAATTTTTAATAAAAACATATTCAATCAATTTGATCTATTTGTAAATATTAATGAACTTCCAAAAATTAATGAATTTTTATTAAAACATATATTGAATTTGTGCGATGTGGTGATATGAATAGAAAGGGATGGGATGAGATTTTTTAATGATGGGTGTCTGGCTCTGGTCGGCCTAATTAGTAGCCTGCTAATGACGGAGATAAATACACGTTACCTATTCAAATTAATTAATGGAGAATGGATGAAAGAAGTGTGCTATTTCAATATGATGAAATATTGGATATATTGAAAAACATGCTTTAAAAACTAGACCTGTTTTTCTATTTATCTATGTTTTACATTGTGCTAATAATGTAATAAACAGGTCTCCACAGTGCAATTACAACATAAACATATGAAGGCAACTCAAGCGCCGATAGAGATGATATGTACGAGGTGTGTAAATTAATTAACCGGACTGGCAACATAGCGTTTGATCTGGCAAAATCTGGGACGCGGGACTTGGAGGGGTGGCAGGTGAACATGTGATACGCTTTCAGTACGAGTTTGAACTCGCTAGAGTTATTTTATTGTCCACAGCGATTTTTTTCGTGAAACTACACTTTCGAGATTTGAACTTTTCTCACGAGTCCGATCGGTCGATTTTGGTGAATAATTTGGGCATGCGACGCGTCTCGTTCCAACAGAGCTGAATTTTCTACAAAAACAGTACCGTAAACAAGTCTCTTTAGACATGCTGGAGCGCATCATAACAGGTGATGAGACATGGGTCTATGAATTTGACATGCAAGTCAGCTGGCGTCAGAATGGCGGACAACAAGCCAAAACAAAAAAAAAAAAACGTCAAAGTCGCTCAAAAGTCAAGGTCATGCTCATTGTTTTCTTTGATATTCATGGTTTGGTGTATCATGAATTCGTCCCGACAGGGCAGACGGTCAATAAAAAATATTATTTGGCCGTATTGAAACATTTGCGTGAGAAAATTCGTCAAAAACGACCAAAATTGTGGAAGAACAGTTTTTAAAAAGGATTTAACATGATGATAGTGCACCATCGCATAGAGCACCAATTGTGACTGAATTTAAGGCCGAAAACGGAACAAATACCATCGAGCAACCACCGTATTCACCAGATTTGATCCCGTGTGACTTCTTTTTATTTCCGAAATTGAAATTGCCGCTACATGGAACCCGTTTTGAGTCGATCGAGGTCATAAAAGAAAATTCGTGGAATGAATGTAAATAAATATGACTCCGGAGCCTAATCTTAATGATAATAAATATTCATTTACCTGCTGAACTGCAATTACAGTAATAAAGGTCCACTGTTTTCTTGCTTTCGTAGGAAATATTCGTATAGGTTATAAACCAATTCATGAGACTGCTTTCTGAACGTTTTTTACACTAATATTGTTTTAAATAAAAGAAAAAAATTATTTAAAATACAAATATTATCCTGAAAAGAACAAATTTAATGAAAAACACGATGAAATAAATAGAAAAACACGAGTTTTATACACCACTGGTTCAGTACAAATGACACTAGAAAACATTAGTAATCTCAGACAAACCCCGAGGTGGGATAACCTATGGTAAACGTGTGTATGTATAAGTACGTTTGTCGTAGCTATACCTAGACAATAAACAAAATTCCCGCTACTTTCCTGACAGAATGTATTTATAGCAGAGTTTATTCTTGACGAAAAAATTAAGCGGGAGAAATAAAAGTTCTTTTTTACTCGTCAAAAAAGTATTTAAAATATAATTGTCCTAAAATGATAATAATAATAATACATTTTCATGAGACTGAAAATTACATATTTCCACATATTTCTTGCCTTTCATCTGGTGCACCCCTGCTTCTGGTGCACAATACAACAGGGTTTAAAACGTTTGCGGTGTTGTGGAAATGTGACTATAGCGGCATCAGCACAGACAGACGAAGAGACAGAGCTGTGGGCGGACTGGCGTGGAACATACATCATACAACAGATATTGGAAATGTGACGTTTACCCCATATACTTAACCTATTCAAATTTATGTTCGTGTCCATATCCGTGTCCGTGTCCGCCTTGCGATCTTTGAAAGACATTTTCAAACACATTTACATATAAAATACTTAGATGTTGATTTTAAAACAAAAACAAAATTTAACAAGAAGACTCTCTAATCCAATATCACACAAATGAAATAAAATTAATGGTTAACAATTAAGAGATTTCTCAGACACGTATGTATGTATATATATATATATATATAAAGGTATTTTATGAATAATAGGACATGATTTTATTGATCAACTAATACGTCTCACACATCATATGATATATTTTCTACTATTCTATATACATAAAACAATATGCCTTAGCAACGATATAGCACCCCACGATCGTTAATAAGGATAAATGTTGCATAATTATATTTTCGATAATATATATATATATATATATATATAGATATAAAATGTTCTTCTTTAATCGTCAGTATTAGTTAGGAAAATTAAAAAACAAGTATCATGGTACGTTTCGCGTTTTATTAGTTAACGCATCTTCAGCCAGTAGATAGAAGCAATCATGGTACACAGTGGTCAGATGGTAAAAGTCCAAAAAAAATTTCAAAAGTTAAAAAATTGGAAGTCAATATTTAAAATAATAAAATTCACTGTGTACGTGTAATGTATAAACATTACACGTACATTACACGTACACAGTGAATTTTATTATTTAAATATTGACTTCCAATTTTTTAACTTTTGAAAAAATTTTTGGACTTTTACCATCTGACCACTGTGTACCATGATTGCTTCTATCTACTGGCTGAAGATGCGTTAACTAATAAAACGCGAAACGTACCATGATACTTGTTTTTTAATTTTCCTAACTAATACTGACGATTAAAGAAGAACATTTTATATCTGTATATTACTCGTCAAGAATTTACATCTATATATATATATATATATATATATATATATATATATATATATATATATATATATATACAGGGTGTTTGTTTGAAACGGGGCACCCCGAAAATCTCCTTTATTTGTAAAGATACAAAAAATCTTCAGAACAAAAGTTCAACTAGACAAAAAGGCCCATCCAAAGTTTACTATAAGAATTCTGAGGCACTTCCGGTTTCACCGGAAATGATGTCAACTTTTGATCTCGCATATGGAATCGATAATTTTATATTTTTTTCCTAAAAGTACATTAAATTAGCTTTACAATGACACCAAAAAATAATATTTTTATGTTAACCATTTCAAAATGGCGACCATTTATTTACAAAATAATAATCAACATAAGTTTTACAATGTTGAACGTAGCAAGCTTTGAAAACAATAAAAAAAGAAACAAAATATCTCTAAAATAAACTATTTGACTATGAAAAAAAAACTATTACTTTTCACAATTATTTCACAAAAAAAAAAAATACAAATGTTCGATCAAACCACCATTATTGTCCACACACAGGGCCGGCGCGAGGCATGTGCAGCATGTGCGGTGGCACATGGCCCTGCGGTCAACAGCAGGCTCCGCGGTTCAACAACAGGCCCCGCGCATGGTCTTCACTTGGAGATGAGGACTTCTTTTTTTGCTCTTCACTTAGATCTGGGAGGTGAAGACTTTTTTTGCTCTTCACTTGGATTTAGGAGATGAGGACCTTTTTTTGCTCTCCTCGCACATGGCCTCGCAAATCCTAGCTCCGGCCCTATCCACACATTTTCTCATTCTTAATAAAAACTCTTCCATCGCCCTTATAAGAGTACACTCTTGGATATCCCGGATTGCACTTTTAACCCTTTCTTCTAAATCTTCTAACTAGTTATAACAGTTTATTTTAGAGATATTTTGTTTCTTTTTTTATTGTTTTCAAAGCTTGCTACATTCAACTTTGTAAAACTTATGTTAATTATTATTTTGTAAATAAATGGTCGCCATTTTGAAATGGTTAACATAAAAATATGACTTTTTGGTGTCATTGTAAAGCTAATTTAATGTACTTTTAAGAAAAAAAATTAAAATTATCGATTCCCTATGCTAGATCAAAAGTTGACATCATTTCCGGTGAAACCGGAAGTGTCTCACAATTCTTATAGTAACCTTTAGATCGGCCTTTTTGTCTAGTTTAACTTTTGTTCTGAAGATTTTTTGTATCTTTACAAATAAAGGAGATATTCGGGGTGCCCCGTTTCAAACAAACACCTGTATATATATATATATATATATATATATATATATATATATATATATATATATATATATATATATATATATATTTATTTATTTATTTATTAAGGGACACCACAGACAATTTGTCCAATATATATATATATATATATTATTTAGAAAATAAGCTACACTACAGGCTTACTTTAGAGTCGGGCTGTTAAACCTTTTGAATTTGTGATCTACTTTATATATATATTGTTGCCACGATCGACCAGAACCCGTAGCCGGCCACCGGGAGGGTACGGAGTTCCCTTCCGGGTGAGTGGGTTCTCCCCGGGAAGAAATGATTCCTTTTCGATTACTTTTTCCCTTAGTTTCTGATTTAGTCTTACAAATTGTTGAAATTGTTTTTATAAAATGTTTGTGATTGTTCTTCAAATATTTATTATATAATCCTCCCCTCTTTTTCCTTAACCGTTGTACCGTTTTTTAACTTTAAAATTAGAAATACGGAATTTATTTATTTATAATTACTAGTATTGGCTGTTTGGTAGGCAGTATCGATTTCATAAAACTGCCGACGAAGTGTGGACACATTTTGCGTAATTAATACTTGTTTATTTAAGTTTTTTTGCAAACAGTATTTTTGCTACCGCTGTTTGTAAATATAGGAGTGATTTTTTGTGGCAGGCAATGGAATGTACAACCAGAACCAAATTTATATCAGGGATTTGTTTTTCAAAATCGTCACGTAAAATTATTGAATTATACAAATTATGATACTATATAATACTGAATAATACTATTCAATAATATATACTATATAATCTAAAAAATATTCTAATATAAATTACAAACTAACTAATATAATGATGCACAAGGCAGCTGTACTCTCTGTACTTTTCTACAGCAGTGAATCATGGTACTCTAAAGACGGCATATATAAATCGGCATCTAGAAGAAGTCCACCATAGAAGCCTTACGACGATATTGAGAGCCATGAATGGCAAGATTATATGCCGAATACAGAAGTTTTGGCTAAATCTAATATTATCAGTATTGAGGCCAAGCTGCAGCAAATTAATTTGCGATTGGGCACGGCAATGCTATTAACTAGGTTACCCAAAACATTATTGTACCCAAAGTTAGAGGTTTGGGATCTCCTAAGTCAGATTTCCCAAACCGTCTACTATTGATCCGCGATCTACTAGTGTTGTTATATATATAGCAACGATAGTACTCCGCGACAAATTCTTCTCATGAAAAAAGCTCCGCGGCTCAAAAAGTTTGGGAAACTCTGTCCTAAGCAACGTTACAAAGACAAGCTAAAAAGTAAACTTAAGTTTTGTTAGCTGCTCAGCCAAGTCTAGGGAAATAAACCCCTTTGTCGAATTACATGTCGAAATCTAGTGACAAAGGGAATACAGCAGTACGAATGGCCACGTATAGAGCGTGCTACACTTATACGCAATAATCTAGACTACAGATGCTGTTGCCAGATTCTGCTTATAATTTTCTTTGCGCTATATGTGGCAAATTTTTCGTATCAACAATTGGCTTCTTCAGTCCTGAACAAGGTAGCTATACTCCCTGTACTTCTCTACAGCAGTGAATTATGGCGCTTTAAGGATGACATATAAAAGTCAGCATCTAGCAAGATTCCACCAAAGAAGCCTTACGACGATTTTGAGAGTCAAATGGAAAGAGTATATGCAGAATACGGAAGCACTTTCGTCGAAATTTGTGAAATATTTTTCTTTCAGTAACGAAGTGTTGTCAATTTCATGTAGCCGTTATATATAGTAGAAAATAAAACAATAAAAAGAAAATGTGCGTATGATGACATCTTTTCAATATTTGGAAGATTGTTTGCATTTTGAGCATACTACCGGATGAAAACATAATATAGAAAGCAGAGATTAGTTTTAAAACCATAATCACTTCAAATATTGGATCTACGTTCTCCACTGTATAAACTGCATTAATTATTATTGTTACAGGAGACAGATTCGATTCAGTTTTGAAGAGGATAAAAATTATCTCTGTTTGTAGAGCCATTTCTAACGGTTCATTATCATCAGATGCAAGCGCTGGGATATTTTGACGTACTCCTACGAACTCTGCGCTTGCGTCTGACGATAATAAATCGTTAGAAATGGCTCTACGAAGAGATATCTCCAGTCTCACCCTCTAAGCGCGCCTTATGCTTTAGCTCAGAACACCTAATTATTTTAGCCCAAGATACTGTAATTCCTTAGAACGGCCCTGATCACTCAATATATAAGGTGTACAACTTTGCTTCCGCCGTTTTTTTCCGAAATTCGAGGCTTTGTTGTTAAAAACTGGTTATACATTTATGATTCAACTCCCAATGATCGTGCCAGTTCTTCTTGACTTTGACACGAGTCTTCATCAAGTAATGCCTCCAATTCTGCATCTTTCAAAACCTTCTTTCTTCCACCGCTATGCCGGTCTTTGACGTGAAAATCGACGTTCTTAAAGCGTTGAAACCACTCATGAAACGTTCTTTCACTAATAGCAGCCTCACCATAAGTATTTGAAAGTATTCGATGAGCGTCAGCCGCAGATTTTTTCATATTGAAGCAGGAAATTAAAACCTTCAAATGACGAGAATTTGGCTCGTAAACTGACATTTTCAATCGAAAATAACTTTATGATGCAGACAAAAATCGACTAATGTTTTTATGGGGTTATGTTGACAGATGCCCAAATTTATTCATGATGTCTATGACCTATTTATTTCGACCACTACTTACCGCTAAAGCCATCTATAGGAAAAGGGCGGAAGCAAAGTTGTACACCTATATCTCTATAATAGTTGATATTTATTAGACAAAAAGATGCCTAATACAATAACAACTTTTCATAACCCAAAATTTAAAATACAGGAGCGTGTGTTGGTTTTTGGCACTTGGTTGATACTTCCATCTAACCGGAAGTGTATCCGATGCGTCGTTGTTGCGGGCGAGATGCGCGCGCCCATGTTTACACAGCAAACAAACCTCTAATAGCCTGCAGATACACACCAACAAACCAACCAAGCATATTATGTAAACATACACACCACACACTCACTCTCTCTCTATGTGTATCAGTGCTTCACTAAAATTATCATAATATTGTTCATAAGTTAATGGTTGCAGGTGACAACTCGGAATAATAACGGTGTCAGATTGTTAGAATAACAATAATACAAGGGGTTGAGTGGATTCAATACGAGTGTTATCATAAGTATCGCTCTACCATAATATTTGTTTTATGACACATAATATTATTGTCAATCATTTACTTGTTAGTACAATATGACAAATCACAATATATGGAAAACTGTCCGTCAACTTGTAAGTTTTATTTGCAAATAACACAGGTAAACAAAAATGAACTTATTTTTTTGTGACACGGACAAAACATGGTGTATCCCAAGTAAAATTTGACCTAAAAGCCGAAAATAACCACAGATCACCCATCTTATTTTTGCTATAAGGTATTTATTTATTAATTTTCAAGCATTACAAGCAATAAGCCTAAATAGCTCAATATTATACAAATATAAAATACATACTTAAACAAAACAGTACAGAATTAAATTTTACGATACATTAACTAATTGAGTTACTCTATTTTTAAAAACATTAAACGATGAATTAAATATATCTACATTATTGCAATTGATGGAATTGAACAATTAAGATAACCTATTAGTAGAAGTATTGCATCCGTAGTTGGTTGAATGTTGCTGTTCTTGCAATAAGTTGAGGTTCCTCGTTGTTCTATAGACCGAGAGCTCATGACAGTTTTTGGTCTCCGATTTCATACAGCATGCCTTTTGGAGGAGAGAATATTTACCCTGTGACAACAAAAAAGGGATGGTACTAAACCCCTGCACGCTTTCCGGTCATAGGGAAAATTGCATTTCCACTTGCACAAAATTTTTGTGTTTTTCTCTGATTTAATATTGCTTGCCCTTTTGTCAAAAGAAAGTTATAACAAATTTAAAGTCTTTTAATTATAGGCATGCTGTATGAAAACGCGGAAAATCATATTTTTTTATTACAAGATCACATGACCGTTTGAGCCCTTTGGGGCCCTCCGAATCGCATGCATATATTTAAAAGACTTTAAATTTGTTATAACTTTCTTTTGACAAAGGGGCAAGCAATATTAAATCAGAGAAAAGCATAAGAATTTTGTGTTTAAGTGGAAATGCAATTTTCCCTATGACCGGAAAGCGTGCAGGGGTTTAGTACCATCCCTTTTTTGTTGTCACAGGGTAAATATTCTCTCCTCCAAAAGGCATGCTGTATGAAATCGGAGACCAAAAACTGTCATGAGCTCCCGGTCTATAAGTATTTTGTACAACAAACAGAGATCGCATATATTTCGTCGGTATATTAGTGGCATGATATTCAGCGTAGCATATCTCTCTTCCCGATACATGTCACCATATGGAATGTCCAGTTTGAAAAGAGCGTATTTACTAAATTTACTTTGAACGCAATCTAGCCTTTCACATAAAGTAACTTGCTGAGAGGACCATATAGTGCTGGCGTATTCTAGATCAGTGTTTCTCAACCTTTTCTGGCATGCCCCCCCCCAATAACTTAAATATTGTTTGCGGCCCACCTATATATATATATATAGAGAGAGAGAGAGAGAGAGAGAAGGTGGGATCACAAGGTGTATTAAGATAGAGGAAACACGATGAATTTGGTGACCAGAGTTTTCCCAAATAATTGGATGATAGTATTTAAATTTTCCGGAATAAACCGGAAGTACAGGATATCAAGTACAACTTCGATTTTTTATATAGGAACGTATGGAGTGTTGGGTATATTTGGATAAAGGTTTTGAAAAGAAACAAATTTTACATAAACAGGTTTTCATCTCTATCTGTTACGGTTACCTATAATGGCTTGCATGTATTTTTAGTTACAAGTGTTCAAAGTTGCTTTCCTTTTTGAACACTTTCGCATCCTTACTCTTTAGTTAACAGTAGCTCGGAGCATAACAAAAAATATTGCACATTCAAGTCGTACCTACTTGAGAGTACCTGCAGTACCTCCAACGCGAACCGTTTTAATTAGTTTAAATTAGTTGTCAAAATAAGTATAATTTACTTTATTTATGTTTAAAAGGTATATTTGAATGAATATAAATATATATATATATATATATATATATATATATATATATATATATATACGAATTCTGCGAGGCCAGTTGAAAAATCAACGGATTCAGGTTCTTCTTCATCTAAAGTCCAACATTCTGGTCGTTTTTGGGCAGGAAGTTTATTATTATGTTCGATGGGTCATAAAGCTGATGGTAAATTAGGATACTGCATAGTATGTTTAGACTTTGGTTCAATACCTGTTATATTAGTGAGGTGAAAATAGCAATCCGTAATATGGTCTCTTGGTTCTCTTCAAACCATTGGTATTTCCAAAGTGCATTTTACGATTTGCGTCTTTCAACCAACCTGTTAACAACCTTACACAAATCTTACAACATATATGAGTGGCCTATGTTTTGTTTTGATTTACAACTTTAACTGTCCCCTTTTTACCGATCGCCAACAAATATAAAGGAGGTATAGTGATCATACCGATTTTGACATTTCGAGATTTCGATGGATCTCCACGAATTGAGGTACATAACGTTTTGACTATTTTTAGCATGATGTCTGTCGGCATGTCTGTCTGTCTATCTGTCGGTCTGTGTACACGTGCAGAGCAAATTCGGCTAAAAGGATTTTTATGAAACTTCATTTTTAAGCTTTTGATATCAATGGCACGAGTTGATCAACTTTTGGTAAAAATCGGTTGTCTAGAAATGGGATTTTACTCGTGTCGGTTTTAATATTTTTGCGAATATTTCACAACAGAATAATATTTCGAAAAAATTTATTTAACAAGAGTTGCTATAAAAGTAGTAACTAACAACTTTTATGTGAGACATTTATTGATAAAGCAGCATAAAAGTACTTTGTGATGGCGGTCGGTCCTGTGGTGGCACCAGCTGATTTTTTAAACTGTCTTTATAAACAATAATTACTTTTTATTTTCCATCTATATTAAAACATTGAATGCTATATCTGTTTTTTTATTTTTACGGACTAAAATTTGGTTTTTACACATCTCAGATGGTTATAAGATTACTAGTGCACCTGTTGCCAACTGTGTTGGCAAACAAATCATTACCTTAATGTGGAACTTGCTCGACACCTCAGACTTCTTTCTCTAGCCATACGCCTAACTTCATCCAATTCAAATTGAATCAACTCTTCGCCCATTGTTAAAAACTGGACAAATAATGAGCATTAATCCGAATTATTAATTCATTAACTTTTTAAGATGGGAAAACGATTCATTTTCACTCAGTGCATTATATTTATAATGTTAAAACTAAAAATGATTTGAGACGTTAAATTTAAAATGTATTTATTAAAATTAATTTTCCATTTTCTTATATAATATAAAAATACGCACACGGAAAAAACGCACACGGAAAAAAGCACACATGAAAAAATACACACACGGCAAAAAGGGCACACGGAAAAAAGCGTACTTACACTATATCTCAAATCAGGGGGTAGATTTACAATATCCCACTGAACACTGCGCATGCGTCACACACACGTCATTTGTTCAATATACAGAGATTCTAAACAGGTGGGACTGTGCAGAACTTTAAAACAATTTTTAGGTGGTTTATAAAAAAAAATAAATAAATAAACAGTTATCAACCATAACCTAAGATAGTGCTTTTAAGGTGAATCACTGTCCCTGGCCCTGCACAGAACAGTTAAAATACAATTTATTTTTAGGCGGTTTATAAAAAAAAATAAAAAATAAACAGTTATCAACCATAACCTAAGATAGTTGGTGTAGTGTAGTTTTAAGGTGAATCTAACCTAAACTAAAAGGTAAATGATATTTTAATGTGATAAATAAACAGAAACCATTGTTTTAGAGCCACTGATACTTCTTGAATTATTTAGTGTAGTCGTTATGTGCTTCCATCTGTATAGAGTTTGCAGTGGGATATTGTAAATCTTGTCCAATAAATCGTAGAAATAAAAAAATAATAAAGCATTGAAAAAATAATAATAAAGAAAAAAAAGTCACATTTTTCTTACTTTCATCAAAACCAAATATTTTTTAAAATAATTATTTTTCTGCTAATAATAATTTTAATCAAAAATGTCGAATATCACGGAAGGATAACGTTTTTCTGTGTTTTGTTTCGTAAAAAAACCGATCCGTGTATTTCACAACTAAATTAATAATTGTGAAGTGATTTTTTAATGAAAAACACTCATTTGAACTGTCATCTTACTAATTTATTGTCAACACTCAAAACAAAAATTCACAGCACACTACTGTCCAATACATAAACAATAATTTCTTACAATTCTATCAATTACATATTATAAAAACTGTTCGTAGAATATTCACTATTATTGCATCTTATAATAATTATAAAAATAGTTTGTAGAAAATTCACTATTATTGCATCAACAATATATTTTAAACAATTTTGACATAAATAATTAACATATGCGCGCCTCTATCGGGGTATGAAGAAACGACCGGTCGAACATACGAACATACAAACAGGCGTATTATATTATAGGATAGCTACAAAAATATCAATTCTAATAAACTAGCAGTATGCCAAAGGGCCATGGAGCGCAAAATACTATGAATAAAGATCACTAGCAACGAAAATAAATTATCGAAAATAATAAACAGCATAGAATTTCCAAATTATCATTTTAATATATTTAAAGCCTACTAGACGAATTTTGGGGATCGTATTGTATTTTTTTTACCATATATTTTTTCGATATGTCAATATTTTACTTATACATAGGTCAAAGATTTTTGCATCTCAACTTCAGCTCTCCAACCGTTTAGTCTAGGGATGGGAAAAAAACATCGATGTATCGAAAACATCGATGTTTGTTAAAACAAACATCGATGTTTCTACCATCGATGGTCAGCTAGCGATAGTATCGATAAAACATCGATGTCTACTACCGATGTCGATGTTTAAACTTTGAAATTCAGAAACTACCGCTAGAGGCGCTGGAATCTTAAAAATTTAATTTTTATTAAAATTAGTACACAAAATATAAGCTCCATCTATTGTGATATAACAATACTAATAGTGTTAGTTCCTATTCTTCTTAGCAGTTAGCAGAATACGAAAAAAATAAAAAGAAACTTCTAATTTTTGCAAACAATGCGAACGACCAACGACGCCAACACAATTTTTCTTTTTGAGTCTTGTTGACACTTTCCCAGTTGTTATTCCTCCAATCCCTGGATTTTTGTAAGTTGTCATTAGCTATTTTTTTATATATTGAAGTTGGCTTTTCCTGAACAAAATGATCAAAATCTTCAATCGGTAAATGTAACTAGAATTGAAAATCTAGTTCCGCCTAAACCAAAGGAACAGACTTTATTTCAACTTAAAAAAGTATAAAAATAATTGTGTATGACCGTGTTATTTTTATGTTAAATAATATAAAATTAACATTTAGATTACTATATTAGTATTGTAATAAAATCCAATATTTTTGTTTAGAAATGTAAAAATAGTAAGGTCTGTTCCTTTGGTTTAGACGGAACTAGATTTTCAATTCTAGTTACTTTTACCGATTGAAGCTTTTGATCATTTTGTTCAGGAAAAATCAACTTCAATATATAAAAAAATACCTAATGACAAAAATGAAAATTGCGGTTGTTCCGCCTAATCGTTTGGAATAGACTGTAGGTACAAATTAGGATTATTATATTGGGTATAATAATATTAATGTGAAATTAATTACTATTAAAAAGCAATATTTCTATTTCAAAATCTAATAAATGCTTTTTGTGTATTATGTGTTACTTTTTTCGTATTTTATCTTTACATTATTAAATAAAACCTATATAATATAAATAAATAGCTTGTTTTAATATTAATAAAATATCGATATTTCCGATACATCAATGTTTTTCCTTCGATGTTTTTTCAACATCGATAGTAAGGCGCTGATGTTAACATCGATGTTAAACATCGATGTTTTGCCTTCGATGTACAACCCTAGTTTAGTCTAGATTTCTATCGTACAGACAGAGAGTCAGACAAACTCATGAATAACAGTACAAGAATTTAATGGTTTTACTTACGACACCCAAAAACGTTATATTTGCAAAATTCTAAATTTTCACACACTTTTGTTTAACACATTTGTAATCTGCAATCTTTTCAGTTTACTCACTTTTGACAATAGGTCCATGGGTAATAATTTTTCTTAAAGATAAGAAATATCATCACCTCTAACCATGTTATGTCATTGTATTATCACAGTTCCACCTGAAAGATAATTTCTAACATATGGAGTAGATCGCGCTTTGAACAATGTTACAGTTACTTATTTTGGGCAGTGCATTGTGCGTTCTTTTAAATAATTTACATGCTCACACACCAGACAACTGTGTAATAAATAATTCACGCACGGCTTCATTCTACAATTTGGTTTGGTGTAATTATTCACAGGACCACACTATGCTTTTATACATACGTTACAGCATAAGAAAAAATCCTGAAAATTTCCGGGGAACTTTGGGAAATACTGGTGTAGGCAAATGTGACAACCGTTAGATATTGGTTCAACGAATTTAAACGTGGTCGTACATCTGATTTTGATGAGGAACGGCCAAGCCGCCCGGTAGACGTGGTTACCGAGGAAATCGTTAAAAAGGTCTACGACACGATTCTTGCTGATCGCCAAAATAAAGTGCGCGAAGTAGCAGAGGCCGTAGGTGTGTCGTACGGAACTGCAATCAATATTTTACATGATAAGTTAAGTATGAAAAAGGTGTCGGCCCGATGGGTGCCGCGATTGCTCACGGTGGACAACAAGCGGATACGGCTGTCAATGTCGAAGCAGTGTTTGGATCTCTTTAACCGAAATTCGCAGGAGTTTTTGCGTCGAATCGTCACCGTTGATGAAACCTGGATACATTATTATACGCCAGAGATCAAGCGACAGTCAAAACAATGGATTTTTCCGGGTGAATCTGCTCCGAAGAAGGCAAAGACGGTCCCATCGGCTGGAAAGGTCATGGCCACGATTTTTTGGGATTCGAAGGAAATAATCCTCATGGACTTTTTGCAGAAAGGAAGAACGATCACGGGACAATACTACAGTGAATTGTTGAACCGATTTGATAAGAAATTGAAAGAGACACGGCCCCATTTGGCTAAAAAAAGTGCTGTTCCACCATGATAACGCACCAGTACATTCTCATCCGGAATTGTCGCGGCCAAATTGCATGAACTGCGCTATGAATTGTTGCCGCACCCACCTTACTCGCGCGACCTGGCTCTCTGCGACTTCTTTCTGTTCCCCAACATGAAAACATGGCTCGGGGGAAAAAATAGCTCAAACGAGGATGGATTAAAGAAATGGCAGAAAAATTGGGAAAAGTGTATCTACCTAAAAATATAATAGTTTGTAAATTTTCTATTTCTATGAATGTGTTATTGTAAAACCTTTGTATTTCTAAAGATGGTCTTATAAGCCGAAATACGTATCAAATAAACTTATTTTATTTTATTCGTTGAAACTAACCGAGTGTTTTATTATTTTTTCCTGTTATTCAATATGTTTCAACGAGAGCCTACAACTGAATCTATCGATTTAATTACGACTGTATTTGCTTATCGGTACTCTGTCGATCAATCGGCATGTAAAATCTCGTTTTATTTACGTACCTTTGTTTTTAATTTCATAGATCTGAGTAGAAAATTTCTTAGTTTTCGTTTTAAGAGTAATTTTAATGAGTGAACAGGGAAGAAATCTGTTATATTATCTATTTACTTAATGCCACATAAACATGTTTAGTACGGGAGCAGCCCTTTCCTGTGTGATATCTCCACATGCACACATGTTGGCTGCATACTGCATACTGCATACTGCCTACTGTCTACTGGTTAACAATTATCACCTGAGCATCAATGCTCACATCTATCATTACTGGCTTAAACACAAGACAATGAAACGTCAGAGCTCAGGCTTACTATCTGCCGATCGCTCGCTTCCGTCCGTACCTTCTTATCTCACATAAATGAGTTTTTCTGTGTGTGGCACTCTTCTTTCAAATCTACCATACATATTCATGAGTTAAAAGCAGACCGCATTTTACAAATACGTTCCAAATTATCGGGGATAAAGAATGGAAGCTCAAAATCTTAAGGTTGAATTTGATTTAGATTGATTTAAGTTAAATAAAACGGTGCACAATAGCATATGTCTAAAGATTCGTAATTATCAATAGATGCATTATAATTTTACATCAATAATAGCGGCTTTTACACAGCCGCTTTCCATAAATACCTGGGAGCGTATGGAATCTTGCAGTGGATGGACCGTGCAGGCTATTGCATGCGTTTAGAATTTTAATGTCTTCACACATATTCTTTCTTGTGTGAGCACACCTCCTAATCGCACAGAACGGCAACCCATATTTTACATGATAAGTATGAAAAAGGTGTCGGCCCGATGGATGCCGCGATGGCTCACGGTGAACAACAAGCGGATGCGGCTGTCAATGTCGAAGCAGTGTTTGGACCTCTTTAACCGAAATTCGCAGGAGTTTTTGCGTCGAATCGTCACCGTTAATGAAACCTGGATACATTATTATACGCCAGAGACCAAGCGACAGTCAAAACAATGGATTTTTTCGGGTGAATCTGTGCCGAAGAAGGCAAAGACGGTCCCATCGGCCGGAAAAATTATGGCCACGATTTATTGGGATTCGAAAGGAAATAATCCTCATGGACTTTTTGCAGAAAGGAAGAACGATCACGGCAGCATCTGCATGTCTCGGATAATCCCTAACGCATGTCGCAACCCGACGCCAGATCATCACTAATCATTTGATCCGACCATCACTTGATCCCTAACGTCACTTGCTCCCTAAAATGAAGGAACCACTTCGCGGAAAACTATGTGAACGATCAACCATACAGGCGTTAAGCCTTATAGTACATAATGCAATTTCTCGTTTTGAATCTCATACGATTTGTCGTACGATAATTATTGTATTCCGAATAAAGTTCAAAAAAATCGAATGTAAAATTAATGTAGTATACCATCCAATATTTATAGGTTTGAATCTGTACCAATTGATGCGCACTACGTCTATTTTCGTATGGTTACGGGATTCAAATAATTGTATCTGACCTAGAGTGAACATATAGTTTACTCAAATAGACCATATTAGTAACTACGTCACAAAATGGGATTCAGTGCTGCCGCCTCGCGGTTGGATTCCTTTTATTTGAATTTAGCATGTTGTGTTTCTGTCAAATTGTATTTTAGAAATATAAATTAAGTTTTCAAAGTAAGAGAATGCTTCACATCAAAACTACAAGTCAATATTTATTTATTAAAATTCTTATTTTATACATTTATAATTTATAATGTCATTATTTTTGCAGAACAATATTATTTTGCAGGTTACTTTTGAAATTTTTACGTTAATAATCGTTGTTATGGCAAATAACATAGCAATAAGTGTGTATGCCATATCTAAATGGTTTGAAGGAACAATATGTTGTTTTTATTTTATCCATTATTGTTGTTCATTTCCATCTGTCAAAAAACGAAAACATTTGCAGTTGGTGTAATGGTTACAATTTGGAGCAAAACAATACACGATTATGCATTCTAAAACAAAATATTAATGACTACTTAGAGTTAATTAAATAAATACTAAAGATATTTCGATTTTCATATTATTTAAAAACGTAACCCATTAATATATCTTCGAATCCTTATTTATATATTTATAAAATCATTATTCTATAATATAAAGTATCTGGACTGTATATATTAGTATATATTTATCAAAAATACATATTTTTTGCTCCAAAGTTGAAGATATTCATAAAATTAAGGTAACAAAAGTAATGTCACATGTATTTTAAACCAGTCAAAAACTTCTAAAGGACTCAGCTCTCAAATGGCAGCACATGTATGTGATGACACACTAATATGGTCTATTGAGAACCATTTTTTAAGACTGGTATTTTCGTCTCGCATTAATAAATCTCCTGGATTCGCAAAGTCGTACCGCTTTTTAATCTAGTCTTTTTTTTCTACATTCATAAGAGAGTCATTATGACACTAAACATTTTATTTCATAAAATTGGTACAATAACCTGCAAATTTACAAAACATAAATGATAACTACCTTGAAAAAAGTCAGTTCTACCAATTGCTACATTAATTGCGTCGTGTACTATAGGCATTACCCAGGTATCCTAAGACTACCACATCATAGGCAATTAGTGTTACACAAGGCTGGTAACTACATTGAAGGGCTGTAAATATTTAAAAAGTTGTTCTTTTTAAGAAGATAATTGCATTTTTTATCAATCTTCTGAATTAATGAAAATAGATGATGCAAAATTATATTCTCTAAGAAATAATTTAAGGATACACTTCCTAAAATTACTCACATGGAAAACTATAAAAAAATTATCAAAATTTGCATGTGTACATCATTTATAACCATTTAAAACAAATTAAACTACACCGTAAAGATGTGCACATATGTGTACCCGTATTTAACTTTGTAATATACACCATGTGCAAAAAGTCTTCTCCAGTGGCGTAAACAAAGAAGGTTAAGTAAGAATGAAATGTACCTTTAGCTTTACGATGCAGTTAATACTTAAACATACATAAGAAGCAAAGAATTCCATTATTATTTGACAAATATCGTATAAAAATTAACACATAATAATAATGAAATACATATTATCGAGATTATAATACATAATGTTTTACTAGAGTAGGGCTGCCATACGTCCCGATACACCGGGACATGTCCCGGTTTTGAGGTTTGTGTCCCAGTGTCCCGGTCCAAGAGTCATTTGTCCCGGTCGATTTAAAATTTATGCATATTAAAAAATTATTTTTCGATAATATTGTACATATACATATATACATACTATATATAAATTATATAACAGATTCGAGGTCCGAAATGTTCCGGAGTAATGCCGAGTACCAGTCAGCTAGTCACTAGCTGACTGGTACTGACAGATGAGCGCAATTCGCTTTCTATTGACACCGTGAAAAGCAAAATTCAATGTGTTTTAAATTATAAAATGTCATGCATTGAATTCTATAATTATATAAAAGGGGAAAAAGAACTGCTCCAAAAAACGAAAACATCGGAGAAGTATGATTGGGCAAAGAAGAGCGATGATAAAGAAGCCACCGAAGTCGGGGAAGAGGGAGAGTAAAGGCAAGAGAAGAATGGAATGTAAGGTTCTATTTGGTTTTATTAAATTGAAACGCCCATTAATTTATATTATATTATTTTAGATTTGATAAAGACGCATACACAAAAAAAAAACATCAGATTTTTCAACGTTTTGCTCTTGGAATACCTATTATCAATCTCTACTTTAATTTTTTTTTTTGTCTTAAATCTTTTTTATTTTTTTAAAATATTGTGCAATTTTTTATAATAAAGGTATTATTGTCGATAAAAGTTTTTTTAAAGTTTTGGGGGGGGGGGGGGTCACGGTCGGTAGTCCGACAATTATGGCAGCCCTATACTAGAGCCACTTCAAATGATGTTAGCCAAACGGCAATAGGATTGGAATAACTTATTGAATAGAATAAAAATATTGGGGCAGATTAAGGGAGACGTTAAACCATGGGAATCAACCGCAAAGAAGAACCCACCATCACATTCCTTCTTATAAGCCAATGTTGGTGGACTCATGGATATTTCTTCTGAAGAGAAGTGCCTCCTATTTGTGAGACGTGTGACACAGAACTGTACGTGTTGTATATTTTAACTCATTGTGTGCAGTTCGAGGATGTTAGGGAGATGTTAGGCCTGTGCTATTGACACAATTATGGTATAATTGTGTTCTAATGCCTCAATTCCTTGAGCGGCCTTTAGGCTGTGTAGGTCAAGGTTGTTGACGTACGGTTTTGGGAATTAAAGAATGTGCAGAGTGTTGCGTGTTTGTCAACATAAGTTTTGAACTACATTCTAATGTGTTGATAAACATTATTCGACTATGGTCTTTAATTCCTGCCAACAATTACACAAATTAATAATGTTTTCAAAACAATTGAGGTAGGACTTGACGTCATAGTGTCCTGGTTAACAGTTATAAAATGGTCTTAGGGAATAGAGGTGGTTAGTCTTTCTTGGTAGTCAAGCAGTAGTCATTCTTGTGAGCACGTTGCCCAAGGACCAGCCCAGCTGTTGAAGTCGCCAACACTAGATTTAAGTCTCGCCCTTATTTTAATGTGACACTTATTTTAATCAGGCAAGCCTGTGGACGGACGCGTTGAATGATTTGTACATACTGTTTGACAGCTAAGCAAAGGTATGGACATGAATTCAACTCCTGCCTATCAATTTGTGTACAAATATTTATACAAATTACAGGTTCTGCTCAAACGTTCGCAGTCGGTTATAAACTGTAGGTGCCTTTCTGTGTGTGCTAAAAAATGAATATACTGACCATATTACCGTATTTTTCGGACCATAAGACGCACCGGACGATAAGACGCACCCGAAATTTATAAGACAATTTTTAGAAGGAATATTTATTATTACAATAACTTGTACCAGCAACATTCTGTTCGTCTTCACACTCTGTTCTATCACTCGTCTCGTTAATGTCATTGTTCGTATTATTTTCGTCTGAACTATTGTTGTCAATCTTTTTAAAAACCAAGTCATCTTCGATACTATCCAATGCGTTGCTTATACCGACTTTCTTAAAATACTTTACAATCGTCTTTTCTTTTACAGCTTCCCATGAATTTTTTACCCAGGTACTTTTGAAATTGTCGTCCGTTTCATCCGTTACTGTAACATGGTGATTTGGCTTTATCATTCGTTTGTTCCACTCTTCCCGCATTAAATTATTAAATGGTTTATTAATCGACCCAAGGGTTGTCGTTGACTTGTAAGGCCTACAGAAATTACTAATTCTGTATTCATTTCTATTATATTTTCTTGGTTGATTCTGTTTTATGCGCTTCGAATTGATTCCACACTAATATCGCACACTTTTGAAACAACGCACCTGTATCTCCGGAACATAAGACGCACTCCAATTGTGAGTCGATTTTTCTGTGTAAAAAGGTGCGTCTTATGGTCCGAAAAATACGGTACTCCTGAATGTACACAGAATATGGTTATAAAACCTGATAACATGAGGCCTATTCTCACCTCGGGCTACTGCGCCAATGATGATGAAATCAATTAATATACATAAGTCCAAAGATGGGCATGAGTACACCTCATTACTTCAATTCTTGTCTCTCCTGGGCAACCCTTTGCCACGTGACTCCCGCTTGATCTTTGAAGCTGTCCAGAATTTATTTTGCCCTTCTTCAATTTTATGCTTGCAAGGCATGTGCGAGACAGAGTAAGTTGGTAGCTGCTTCATTTATTTGTCATTGAACAGATTTCTTTAAGAAGCTGAATTGTAGATGATCTCTCACTTAATTGCGAAAAATAGAGAGATAATCACCTTATGTTTATAGAAAATGTATTGTTTTGGAGAAGTGGTAAAATCTTTAAAAGAATAATTACCTCCTAATATCTGATTATCATGATAATTCTGGACAAACTGATTCAACAGCTCAGTGATAACAAAATTCAAGCAATCAACCCTCGCTAAATAAAAAGTTTGGTACGCCACTGCTCCTTCCTCCTTTACCCGTAGCCCGAACCTATATTACCATAACCCTGGCCATGTCTCTATTTATCATATTTATCTGTGCTGGTCAAAACTATGTTTTCCGGTACAATGTTTACATTGTAAATAAGATGCTTGTATGATAAGTTATATAAGTAGCTCTACAACACACACTAAATCTGATAATTGCACCAGCTACCATTCTTGTATATGCTGAAATATTTTCAGGAATTTCAACTACGGTTACCGTATTTAATATTCTAATTTAATCAAGTCTCAAGATCAACAGTGCCTGGAAAAATATTAACGGTAAAGTGTAAAATAGAAGATGTCAATTATAAACCTGGAAAACCATTAAGTCTCATTTATAATAGATCCTTCTGTTTAGAAACAGATGTGCAGAACAGTGACACTGCTTTGTACTCATCTTTATGCCCATGCTATTGATCTGTTGTATACCGTACGTCCTTTTTCGACTTGCAACATAGAGCTTTCCCATGTTAAATTTTTTATTGCATATTCTATCTCTACTATGACTTTTAGACAAAAACCTTCTTAATGAAGATTGTTCAGTATTTTAGTCCCAATACATTGTGCCTAATTCTGAATATAAAAATCCCAATTTGTTTTAAAAAAGGCATACAATATTTTTTGTATTTATACCGAAACAGTTAACACAACAACACACGGAAACAAGACTCAAAGTTTATACAGACTTGAAAGAACGCTATGGAAAGGAAGGTGACCCTTTTCTAAACAAGATTTTAACGTGTGATGAAACTTGGGTTCACCATTTTGAACCAGAATTCAAAAGACAAAGCATGGAATGGAAGCACACCAGCTCACCTGTCCGAAAGAAATTCATCAGTGGGAAAAGTCATGTTGACCGTCTTTTTGGATGCCCGAGGTGTCTTTTGTGATTATTTGGAAGATCAGTGTACAATAAACAGTGCCTACTACTCAGACATTCTGATGAACAAAGTAAAGCCAGAATTGAGAGAAAAACGTCGCGGATAACAAAGAAAAAGCGTGATAATTCTCCATGACAATGTTCACCTTCATACCGCCAAGTTGACCAAAGAAACCATTGAAAAAATGGGTTGGGAGATACTACCTCATCCTCCCTACAGTCCAGATTTGGCTCCCTCTGATTTTCATTTGTTTGGTCCACTCAAGGAGGCATTACGTGGAAAAAAGTTCAGCGACAACGACGAAGTCAAAGAATTTGTGGGAAACTGGCTCAAACAACAAGACAGATTTCTTTGCATCAGATATAAAAAAAAACTAGTTCATTGTTGGGACAAGTTAATATTCGTGGGGATTATGTTGAGAAGTAGTAAAAGTTTCATTTTGTAAAAATACACAGTTATTTTTTTTTACATCATTTTGTCTCTTTAATTATTGAATGTCTCTCGTACTAAACAAATTTGTGGATACTCAGTTTTGTATACTCGCTAGATCTTCTCTTAGCTGATATCTCCAATATCTGACCAAAGGTTCAATCATTCTTCAATATTAACCATTCATTGCTGTTGCAAAATAGGTTAATTAATTGGACATACTGGTGGTAATTTATTTGCTGGAGTTAACCCAATAAGTCCCACTGTCGTCATATGATTGAGCAAAAGTAAGGCCCTGTAACTTTTCGCCGATATGATATTTCGAAATTTTGCAGGAAATGCATCTTTATTATTTAGTTTTTGAGATTTGAAGTATTTTGAATAATTATTTATAATAAATTTTAAATAGTTATTTTTTTTTTAAGTTGTTGTTAGTGAAAATTTTCAGTTTATACATGTTTCTATTTATCATTTATGAAATATAAAGTGTTAATGAACAAAAAAAAAAAAAACGTATCAATTCTGCAAAGTACACAGAATAATATTTATTATTTGTTTTGCGCACTTTGCAACTTTTGTAACCTTGAAACTATGTCTAAATTCACTGTAGTCATATGACGACAGTGGGACTCACAGATATAATAACGCTTAAGGGTTGTTTCACTTACTAGGTGGTTCTACTCTGCAAATACGTGTATATTTGTAGTGATTATTAAGTGAATAAGATAACCGTAAGTTTTTCAAGTATTTTAAAATTATTTCCATACTTAGGATAATTTATTTTTTTAGTAAAATGTCTTAGACCGGGAGCTCATGACATTTTTTGTCTCCGATTTCATATAGCATGCCTTTTGGAGGAGAGAATATTTACCCTGTGACAACAAAAAAGGGATGGTACTAAACCCCTGCATGCTTTCCGGTCATAGGGAAAATTGCATTTCCTCTTGCACAAAATTTTTGTGTTTTTCTCTGATTTAATATTGCTTGCCCTTTTGTCAAAAGAAAGTTATAACAAATTTAAAGTCTTTTAATTATAGACATGCTGTATGAAAACGCGGAAAATCATATTTTTTTATTACAAGATCACATGACCGTTTGACCCCTTTGGGACCGTCCGAATCGCATGCATATATTTAAAAGACTTTAAATTTGTTATAACTTTCTTTTGACAAAAGGGCAAGCAATGTTAAATCAGAGAAAGCACAAAAATTTTGTGTTTAAGTGGAAATGCAATTTTCCCTATGACCGGAAAGCGTGCAGGGATTTAGTACCATCCCTTTTTTGTTGTCACAGGGTACATATTCTCTCCTTCAAAAGGCATGCTGTATGAAATCGTAGACCAAAAACTGTCATGAGCTCCCGGTCTATCTACGAAAAGGGCTTTATCAGTTCGCGTATTAGAGGAAATAATTAACGACGATTCCTTTTAGGAAGAAGTAGATGAAAATGAAAAGGTAGATATTGTCATTTTATCTCCACCGGTTGACGAACAGACAGATGAAGAAGATATAGATGATGATGTATTACTTCATGACGCACCTGAAGTGAAAGATACTGCAGGTGAAGTGGAAGTTCATTTCAAGTCAAAAAATATTATTCTGCGCCAAGTTCTATGCCCATCACTTTTAAATCTAATAAGAAACGTCGATTATGTAATGAAGAACTTATGTGGATCCGCCAAAAACCTCATTACACAAAGTTACCTATCTTTGAAAAAAGATTTGAAGAAGTTCGGTTGAATATAAAGAGTAAAATCGGACATTTATCGCCTGTTCAATTATTTGAAACCATTTGAACTGATGAAATAAACTCTTATATTGTAAAAAAGAGTATTTGTTACTCTGCAACAAAAAATGAACCATTTACTTTTTCTGTAGAAGAGTTGAAGACTTTTTTGGGAATTTTACTTTTATCTGGCTACCATCAATTACCATCTGAAAAAATGTATTGGCCAAATAATCCTGATTTAGGTTTTTTATCTATAATTAAACAGAGTTTTCTGTGAAATAAAACTAAAAATGTGCTACATAAACATATAAAAAAAAAAAAATTATTTAACAATGTCATACAGTAAGTCCCGTTGTCGTCATATGACGACACCATCCCCTGCGGCCCCTATGGATGCGAAAGTTAAAATTTGCCAAAATATCAATTACTTAATTTTTTATGTGATATAAATGCAAAAAAAAAAAACAAAAATAAAATAAAAAATATATACTTGGGACTTAATGGGTTAACATTACGTATAATTTTAAAATAAATAATCATGAATATTAATAAGCAATATCAAAAAAAAGAATAAATATGTGTTAATAACTATCCTAAGATAGTAATATGTATTGATAGCCTTGTTTTTTATAAGCAAACCTTCAGATATGTAGAAATCGTCCACCATATATAAACTGCAGTGCTTATCATAATTCAAGTTTTTTCCACAAAAATCATTCATAAATGGCAAATATCTCTAATCATAATTAATATTTTTATATTATTAATTAATATTAATGTCAATAATTAAAAACAAATATTTAATTAAAGAGATAGTTAATAAATTGTCACTTTGAATTATGTGTAATGCTGCACATATACATTTATACCATTTTATTCGTACATTAAACTTACATTAGCTATTATTAGAAATACCAACAAATTATGATTAGTTTATTTTTATATTAATAATCGTTAAGAAGAAACAAAAATTAATATTTTAATATTCATAAAAGTTACTACTTACTTTAATTTATAAATTAAATTTTAGTATGGCTGCTAATTCATTCGGTTTAATATTCGTCTGGAGTCGAGATTTTTTAACAGATTTTATGACAGCTAGTAAAAGTCTGGGTATTTATTACATTATTTTCTTGACAAAAAGTATTTTGCTCTTATGCAAAATATCAATTTAGCGTCAGATGATTAGCATGCAAAACTTAAGCCGCTGAAGTATGTAATGAACAAATATATATGTTTTCTAGGGTGTGGACGTATCGTTGAAACGGACTAACGAACGAAAATAAACGAATCCATCACTTGTCAGTTGGATTTTTGTAAAACAACTTCGAAACTCCCCTTCTCCTGTTTAAAGTTGGTGTTTAGATTGCTGTGTCTCGAAGACGTATTATCGGACCCATATTTTTCCACGAAATTGTTACTGCTCAGAGATACCGGAATATTGTATGTGAATTTATTAATCAGGTTCATGAGGATGAGCTCCAGGAAGGCTACTTCCAAAAGGATGGCGTGACTGCCCACACCGCTGAAGAGACCAGCAATTACCTTCGTGAATTTTTTGACGCATAATTACCCAGCAAACATTCAACTAACGGCCGAATGCCGGCTAACTGCTTTTATGCTGGTAAATTACTGGCACCAAAAGTAAGTGCAACGCCAGTATTAATAATGTACTTCACATTTGTATTTCGCATTCCGCCTATACGAAGTACTTTACCAGCATTTTATAAGCACTCTTCTTCACTCATACTTTTTACTTAAAACCATCAGAAATAAATCTTGCAACTAATGCGATTATTTTGCACTTTACCGTTGCTGGGCCGGCAACTGATACATCAATGGGCCAGTAACAGCCACGGGGACACCGAGGTACTGGCCCATTACTTTCAATGCCGGGGAGTATGTGCTTTACCAGTACTGGCCCGTATAAAAATGTTTGCTGGGTAGTTTACGTTCAAATCCAGAATTTCGACCTAGATCACCAAACATGACTATTTTAGATTATTTTATATTTCCTTATCTAAAAAATAATGTATACAAGACCCTTATTAACAATATCGAGGAACTGCAAAACAGACTTAATGAACAGTGTGCCAATATAAATCAATTTCTTATAAATGCTTTTAATACTATGAAAAGACGAGTAACTTTATGTGTGTAGGAAAACGGTAGTCATTTTAAACAGCTTCTTTAGTTTTTTTATGTGTATTTTTCTGTACCTGTGAATCAAAAAATTTAAAAAAAAACTATGCCTAAATCTTAGTAAGTTGTTATATAAAGCTTGCAGTAGACATTATTTTATTTTTCTATAGCCAACCCTAATTCAATTTCTTTTTGAACTCATTTGATTTGTCGTACATAGTTTTGCACAATTTGGTACCTATATTACCAACGTGATGATACCATATCAAATGAGGATAAATATAGACAAAAATTTAATGCAATTTGTATTATTATAGACATAATCCTTTTTGCGCCACTGATTGGGATCATTCAGTTTACTTTTTAGTTTTTTTCAGTTTACGTTTTTTTGTGTGTGTGTGTGTGTGTGTCTGTCTGTCTGTGTGTCTGTGTGTCTGTCTGTCTGTGTGTCTGTGTGTATACACGATAACTCAAAAACGGTTTAACTTAAAGAGTTCGTTCTGGTACTAAAAAATTCTACTATTAAATAGGAAGAACCCTATTGTTTTTTTATGAAAATCGGTTGACTAGAAATGGGAGTTTACTCGTGTCGATTTTAAGATTTTTGCGAATATTTAGCAACAGAAAAATATTTCGAAAAAATTTATTGAACAAAAGTTACTATAAATGCAATAACTAATAACTTTTATTTGAGACGTTTTTTGATAAAACGAAAAATTTCGAATTTTTTTTGTAAAATTATTTAAAATTTTTCGTCTCAATTTTTTTATACTTATATGTAACGTTTCCATGGTCATGATAATTAATTCGTAACTAGTAAAGCAAGCCTTGGACAAAAATTTGTATAGAACATAATTTGATGTATTTTTGAAGATTTATCTAAATATTATTATTTTTTTTTTTTAAATTTACATTTTTTTTTTAAATATTTTTTTATGGGAGGGCAAGTCTAGCGGAGGTTTCCCTTCGCCACTGGTTTCATACTTATATGTAACGTTTCCATGGTCATGATAATTAATTCGTAACTTGTAAAGCAAGCCTTGGACAAAAATTTGTATAACACATAATTTGATGTATTTTTGAAGATTTATCTAAATATTTATTTATTTTTTTTTTTAATTTACATTTTTTTTTAAATATTTTTTTTATGGGAGGGCAAGTCTAGCGGAGGTTTCCCTTCGCCACTGGTTTTCTGATAGAATAATATATTTGCAGAGCACCAAAAATGTTGTACCTAAAGGCCCCGAAAGGCCTTAGTCCGGCACTGTCTGTAAAGAAAAAAACGACAAATACGCTGGCACAGGCGTAAGGCAAAAGTATACCGGAAACTATCTGCGACTTCAAGGCATCTCTTTGTACTTTCATACTTCTCCTTTATTCTTCATTTTAGAGTGTTTCCATTCTCATTACTATTTCGACCAAATTCCATCTGGTTTTGATATAGTGTCGAAGGTCAAGAAACAGAGATGTAACCTTCTCTTACCTTAAACAAGCAAAGGGCCCAAAAGAAGTATAAACTTATTAGTGTTATTTTTAAACAAATTTAAAATATGCATTTTGAACATTAAGTACTCGTATTTCCGAAAAGGTAATACAAGTCAATAACTAAGTATTTAATGGATTCTTTACGACTGTGTAGTGGCCAGTAAAGCAAAGTTATGTTATTAATGTCCAAAATATTAGATTTTTAATTTGCTCGTAAATTATAATACAGCTTCTATATTCGGTTATGCACATTAAAAACTGGTATAAATTGTTATAAAACAACATTTTATACAAATTTTTATAATTTTGTAACATTAAAATTAAATAACAGATTCATGAGATAATTTAATTTCAACATGTCAAATTAGTTTTGATACTATGAAACGGTGAGACCCTTAAGCTGCGTAACTATTAAATGAATAGACTGTAGACTTGTGCACTGTTGATTGTCACTAGAAGTCTGTCATATGGTAAAACGAGCAACCGTTCAGAACTCTAAATTTAATACTTTGTACGTTGTCGATTGTGGATAGTTTTCTAAACTTATAGTTAGTGAGTTGTTTTAATGAGACAGACATATTAGGTGTACCGGAAAGTATTTTCGTTTATTTGGTATTATTAAAATAGAAACATATCGAAAGAAAAAAATGTACTTTATTGAGTAAAATAGTTACCATTGTGATCTATAACACTCTGCCATTTATCAGGAAGAGAAAATATTCCCGATTTATAAAATTCCTGATTTTTTTAAGGAAAAAATTGTTCATGGCTCATTTTAACATGGTTCATATCTTTAAGTGTATTGTTCCTTAAAAAGTGTTCCAGTGACCGAAATAAGTGATAGTCGGAGGGTGAAATGTCTGGTGAGTAGGATGGGTGAGTTAGAACCTACCAATCAAGCACGGAATTTTTTTCACGTGTCTTTTTTTGATGAACGAGGTCAGGCATTGTCGCCTTGAAGAATAACTCCTCTTCTATTCATAATTTCTGGCCGATTTCTGGTCCAGTCGATCCAATTGTTCACAGTAGAGATCATAATTAACACTTTGCCCCGGTTTTAACATTTCATAATAAAATAATCCTTTATAGGGCTTTCCAGATCGAAGTTCATCAAAACATAAATTTCCTGATTTAAATTTTTTAAACCACTGTTGACATGTGCGTACACTTAGTTTATCACCATAAACAGTGCAAATGTTTTATGTAGCAATTGTAGCAGATTTTTTTTATGGTTTAATGAAAATTCTTTGAAAAATGTTTTGATGAAAATTCTTCCGCCATTTTAAAATGCAAGGGTTTAAAATGAAACAAAAACAATAATTAGGTACTCTAGATTACAGAGTTTAATCAAAACGCAAAAGACGTCGTGACTAGTTCGCATACTGCACTAATACTAAAAACGAAAAAACTTTCCGGTACACCTAATATAAAAACATTGGCTATCTTAGTCTCCATCGGAGAGAACGTTCACATTGTTTGCCTTTACGTAACCTAACAAAATGTCATCGATTACAACAAATCTCGCCCAAAATTACAAAGACAAACAGTAAATATGATCAATTTAGGTAATTAGGTTAGGTTTAGTTAGTAAAAATCTAGGACAGCAGAATTATGTAAACGATAATAGATAATGAACATTTTGCGAAGCCACCGTAGTTGGTTTAAAGACACACAGATGTCGCACTGTTCGTAACGTACTAATTTCCTTAGCTGTAAACGCTACATCGTTAAAACAATCTGTCAAACATTTCCATAACACACAGTGCACAATCAACTAATTTAAAGAGCTCAGAACGCAGTAATACAAAAAATATAAAACATAACGTAATTATTCAAAATATGCACTCCTAGCTACTTAGTACTGTTACAAATTCTACAAAAAAATTATGTTCAAAGTTTTTTGTCAAAACACTGTGCAAACAAAAACAAGTTTTTTTTTTCGCATAGTTCTTTCAAATAACAATAATTCAAAACATGCATCCTTAAATTTGGCATATTTTTTTAAGGTTCAAACAAATTTAAATATTCCAATTTCTTGATAGAGATGAATAGCGTTTCAGGAATCTACGTTTTAAAGTTTCTCCCTATATAAGCAGAACGAGAATTTAAAATGGGCGCATGCATCTATGCCAAATTTTTGCTCTAATTGGGTGCATCCGTGACATAGAAAAAAATTCTTTCCCCTCATCTGCCTCTATTAAGATTTATACTTCCTACGTTTTCTAACTGAAGAGAATGTATTGTGTTCTTTTTCAGACAGATGTCACTGCTGTTACTGGGTTCATCGTAAATTTTGATATTTTGGTTGATTACAACATATTGGGCTACTGAAATTCTCAATATATGGACTTGTAGCAATTATTGGATCGTCAAGGATAAAATCTATAGAAAAAAAAGCCAAGTTGGTTGATAACTTAAAAATATAAGAAATTATTTTTTTCATCAAAGTATGTACGCGTATTGTCTATTGAGAATAAACATTACCTATAGAGGCGCTGTTGTCTCTTACAAAATGGCGATTGTAATAGGATATTTTTGACATTTGCCATTTGATACACAACAATTCACATTGCAGTTAATTTTCTGTTGCGATTTTAAAGACATTTTATTAAAGTTTTCTTCACTTCAACACATACAAACAATGCAATTAAAAGAGCCACATCCAACAAAATCCTATTCCGTTAAGTTCCAAAATATTCCGCTAGGCGTCACTTCAGTTATTGTCAGATCTCACTTTTACCATTTAAGCGGCAGGTTGTTCAGGCCGGTGGTATAAAACCCTGGCGGACGAGAGTCAATGAATTCCTGGAATGCCAGTTTTACAGCATTGTCGGAATTAAACTGTTTTCATATTAAAAAGTTGTCCAAATTGCGGAAGAAGTAGTAGTCAGTGAGGGCTAGGTCTGGTGAGTATGGAGGATGATATAGAAGTTCCAACGCAGTGTGTGGTCTAGCGTTATCATGCAATAAAATAGGAGTCGATCTATTAATCAGTCTAGGCTGTTTTTCTTTAAATTTTTGCATCATTTCGTCAAATTAGTTGCATTATATTTCTCCTGTGATCGATGAGTCAGGTTTTTTATTAACTGTACGAAATTTGGCGAACCAATTTGATATTGTCTGCTGCGTAGTAACACTAGAGCCAAATACACAGTTAATGTTTCGTGCGGTCTGCGATACCGTAGTTCCACGTAAGAACTCATAATTGTACGAATTTCCGACCGTTCCATTTTCAACAAAATTAATTTTTAAAAAAAGTTTTTGATATTATTTAGAGCGTGCAATGATTTATTTAAATAGGCGAGATGTGTAACTTTCCAACAAATATTTTCCAGAAAATATGTTAAGCCGTTTTTGCGTGAATCTCGGAGAGACCAACAAACAAAAATTAATTTTTTTGTGGCTATCGTCTTATAATCATCTGATACAGCTTTCAATTTTATTAATATAGATGATAGATAAGAAGTAAGTATTAGTTGATAAAGTTAGTTTAAAAAGGAGGCAGCCTAACATTTTATTGGCTCTGCGCCTTTCCGTGGGCTCTTTTTTTTACTTTTTTTTTGCCGCAAATGTCCAAATTTTAGACCATAATTCAAAAGTGACCATATATTTGTAATCTAAGGCTAAAAGTGTATAAGTATACCAATTTTCCTATAAAAATAAAACAAAATTCTTAAAATTTTGAAATTTTGGTCAAAATTTTTTTGATTCTGATTTTAGCCAAAATGTTTCTTTAAGCTAGTTTTGGGATAAGAATTACGAAAACAATATTTAAAAAATACTTGCTCTTTCAGTTTTTGAGTTAGAGCCGATTTGGGTCAGTTTTTTGCCTATAATTCCAAAACTTTTGCCCAAACTTCAAAATGGAACAAATTTTCTTGATCTATGACCTTGATCTATGAAATACATATTTTCAATAAAATTGGAGACAAAAATTTTTTGCTCAGAAATCAAAAAAATCGTAAGTACAATTTTTTGATTTTTGGCCATTTTCAAGGGTTTTGGATTACTGCACATACAAAACTTAATAATTGGTTTATTAATACCCAATTTTTTTTCAAGACTATACAAGGTAGTAGAATTTTAAAATTTCAAACTCTAGCTTTCAATCCCAAACCATTTTTTAGTTCCGATTTATCAAAATATTCAAAAAACAAACAAAAATTAAATATTAAAAATTTTCAAAAAATTTTTTATTACAAAATTTGGTAATAATTCAGTAAGGATCTCAAGATTTCAAAAATTTCAACCGCAGGTCTTTATCGCGTTTCATTTTTGAGAAATATCAATATTTCTATAAAACACGCCATATTAAAATTTGTCATAGTTTTAAAATACGTTAAAAGAATAAGGCCTCAAATTTTTTTTAGACTAAATATACTATGAAAAATTCCAAAATTCTAACCTCAGATCGTTTTCTCTAATCGTTTCTTGAGTTTTGATTTGTTTTTTTTTTTAATTCACAATTTTCACAAATAATGTAAATTATGCCACTAAAAAAATTATCATAATCTCAAACGCATCAATCAATTAAAGCTCCAATTTTTTTCTAAACAAAATAAGTTACGAGAAATCCAAAAATTCCAATCGCAGGTCGCTTTCTTTAACCGTTTTTGAGTTGTGCTTTTTTTTATTCTCAATTTTCACAAATAATGTAAATTAAGTTATTAAAATAAATTGGCGTAATCTCAATACCTGTTAATCGATTAAAGCCCCAAATTATTTCTAGACTAAATTGACTAACCGGAGGTCGCTGTCTCTAACCGTTTTTGAGTTGTGCTTTTTAGTTCAAAATTTTCACAAATAATGTAAATTATGCCATTAAAAAATGCCCTGGATTTGGCGCCCCGAGCTGGTGTCTCCTTTGTGGTGTCCCCCTGAATCCGTTTGACAATGACAAATGGAACAAGAAGACTGTTCAACTAATATAATAAAAAATATCTCAGTGTTCCCTTGTCTCTCTGTTATCCTTCTGCCCCTATAATCAAATGACCAAATAAAGAATTTCAAAAAAAGTGTTATGGAGGAAATTAATGAAGATATTCTAATTTTCACAGTAAACTTACTTCGAAAGTAAAAGTAAAACGTTATCTCCCAACAAATTTCGAGCAAAGACCCCCGACTGTGAAACTGTCTTCCCTTTCCGTCTTCTCCCTAAAACATTTCAGAACCCAACAAATCATTATTTAATCTGATGAGCAGGATTCGGAACCGAAAAAAAATCAGAAAACAGTTAGATGGCTATACTGTTAGCTATTCTGATTCAGAGGTCTGCAATAAATTACCGCTGTCCGTCTCTCAGACTAGTTAGCATGGTAATCTGTAAACAATGAATACAACAGTCAGATAACAACTTGCACTGAGAATATCATTTCCCTACTTTTTGTACAATTCAAATTAGGAACTCACATGTTTTTACTTTGTACGTAGGGCGCTTGGAAAATTTTGAGATACGGCTGTATAAATAAACATAGCAAGTTTATTCTTGCATCATTAAATAGACTATTCAAAAAATAATAGATACACTGATTGAAATGCAAGTGTAAAGTTATCAATATGAAGGAGTTAACGCGACGAAGTCATCGTGCAATAATTTTTGTACAATCACAAACGTGATTTGTCTGTGGTAGAGTGTATCTCTATCTATGAAATGTTTATTATTTTTTCTGAGAATTGTCCAAGTCGGAGCACTGTATTTCGTAGGTATAAACAATTTCTAGAAGAAGAGGTAGAACAAACGAAGGAATACAAATACTTGGGATAAATGTTTAAAGAAACGAGGGCCCAGAATAATATATTTGGACTCTAACAAGGTAAGCAATGTTGTCCTTGCCACCAGAGCAGCAGTAAGAGGGGATGGAGGGGCGACAGCCCTGGGCGCACTAAGGAAAAGGGCGCTGACGGGCTTGATTAAGGGGCGCCATTGTGAAGGTGAGGACCTTTTTGTTTTTTTTTTTTTTGCTCGTCACTTTCATTTTGGAGAGGTGAGAACCTTGTTTTTATTTGCTAAGGGCGTCAAAACACGGTTCTGCCCCTAGCGCAAGTTTTCCTTACTGCGGCTCTGCTTGCCACCAGAGACTTCAAAACAAGGATGCTTATGTTTAACTCCATAGTCAAGAGCATAATGATGTATGGCGCTGAAATATGGAGGTGGGAAGACAAGGAAAAATTAGAAGTGGTGCAAAATAAATACATAAAATGGACGTTGAGCCTAGACAAATGCAAATCTGGGTATATTTTACAGATTAATTGAAATTAGACAACGTCAGAATAGAAGCTACAAAAAGAGCCATTAAATTCGAAGAGAGGATAATAAGACATCCAGAAAAAAACTTGCTGTATCAGAACTGGTCAGAAATAGAGAGAAAAGAGTTACAAGGAAAGATACAATCTAGATGGGAAGCAAAAAGAAGGAGAAGATTTGAGCATAATGGCTACTCAATTAAACCAGTGGCAAAGGGAGACCTCCGCTAGACTTGCCCTCCCACAAAAAAAAATAATAAAAAAAATACATCCATTTTTTTTTTTTTTTAATTTAAAAAAATATTTAGGTAAATCTTCAAAAATACATCAAATTATGTCCTATACAATTTTTTGTCCAAGGCTTGGTTTACTAGTTCCGAATTTTTTTAAATTTTAAAGTTTAATAACTTCCGTTTCCGGTTTCGGATTTTAATAAAAAACAATAGGGTTCTTTCCAATTATTAGGAGAATTTTTCAGTACCAGAACGAACTCTTTATGTTAAACCGTTTTTGAGTTATCGTGTATACACACAGACACACAGACACACAGACACACACACAGACACACACACATACGGACGGCACTTCGAAAATAGGTTTTTTGGATTCCCTGGACCATGAAACGTGGTCATCCGTCAAAATCTCGACATCGAAAATTTTCGCGATTACAATACTTGCCCCTTATATATTCAGGTCGGGCAAGTAAAAAATATTAAGAAAGAAGTCGGAAGGACAAGATGTGACACTAGAAATAACAGATAAAAGAGGAACATCCAAGGACAAGAAAGAAGTGAGAGGTTAAAAATTCGAGGCATAACAGTAAATACAAAAAAACTTGTAGGACGCAAATACCCGAGTACCTCAAAATCCAAAGTAATGGAGTAAAAACGAAGATAATAGTTAGATTTAGGTGCGGAAATGAGGAAAGAAAAAATGATTACTGGAGAACGGATGAACAAAGAATGTGCAGGATGTGTGGAGAGGAAAGAGAGACTTTGGAGCATATAATCAAAAATTGTGGAGAAATGAATTTTAAAGAAGGAACAAGAGACTCGTTGTGTGTATCAGGGTAAGGAAGGAAATGGATGGAGGACGTCTTAGAGAGAAGAGAAGATTTGAGACGAAGACTCAACAATAATTAGAATATATATTTGGAAATAAATTAAATTAAACTGTATGTAAATAATATGTAGATTTTCGAAAGGTATAAATAAAATAACTATCTATCTGGTATAAACAATTTCAAACAGAAATTTTTAACCTAGATGATGAGCCTTGTCCAGGAAGGCCTCGTGAAACAGTTGCTCTAGTAAATATTGTTGCGGTTAAAAAACTTCTCAATGAAAATAGATAAATTACATACAAATGATAGAGGAGCCTTTGCACATTAATGCATCAGCTATCCGTACAATTCTTCACAACCATCTGGAAAATAGGAAATTTTTGCACGCTGCGGATACCCCACAACCTAAATGATACACAAACAGCAATAAGAGTTGAATGGTGTCAATAAATGTTAAAACCATTTAAAATGGGACCAAATACGTGAACTCTATTGTGACAGAGGGCGAAACATGGCTTTATTATTATGATGGGCCATCAAAGTCAAGAAACAAGATATGGCTCTTTGAAGACAGTGAAACTTCAACCGCGGTAAAACAATCAAGATCTCTGAAAAAGAAAATGTCGTATTCTTCGGTAAGCGACGGATTATTACGAGAATTGTTCTAGAAGAGCAAACAGTTACGGCCAAGTGGAACGTTGAGTTTTGTTTGCCTCAATTGATTCAATCTCTTCAAAACTTACGGACACATTCATACTTGGCGCTCGCATAGGGCTGCCATAATTGTCGGACTATCGACCGGGACCCCCCCCAAACTTTAAAAAAACTTTTATCGACAATAATACCTTTATTATAAAAAATTGAACAATATTTTAAAAAAATAAAAAAATTTAAAGACCAAAAAAATTAAAGTAGAGATTGATAATAGGTATTCCAAGAGCAAAACGTTGGGATCAATGGTGAATCATTTTGGAACACTCAGTTCGACTAGAAACATTTGATGTTTTTTTTTTGTGGATGCGTCTTTATCAAATCTAAAATAATATAATATAAATTAATGGGCGATTCAATTTAACAAAACCAAATAGAACCTTACATTCCATTCTTCTCTTGCCTTTACTCTCCCCCTTCCCCGACTTCGGTAGCTTCTTTATCATCGCTCTTCTTAGCCCAATCATACTTCTCCGATGTTTTCGTTTTTTGGAGCAGTTCTTTTTCCCCTTTTATATAATTATAGAATTCAATGCATGACATTTTATAATTTAAAACACATTGAATTATGCTTTTCACGGTGTCAATAGAAAGCGAATTGCGCTCCTCTGTCAGTACCAGTCAGCTAGTGACTAGCTGACTGGTACTCGGCATTACTCCGGAACATTTCGGACCTCGAATCTGTTATATAATTTATATATAGTATATATATAAGTATATGTACAATATTATCGAAAAATAATTTTTTAATATGCATAAATTTTAAATCGACCGGGACAAATGACTCTTGGACCGGGACAATGGGACACAAACCTCAAAACCGGGACATGTCCCGGTGTACCGGGACGTATGGCAGCCCTACGATTGAATGAAGATAATGTACTCGTGCATCGATTTCAACTAACTCGAATATTTTTGAATAATTCTGGACTACAAGTGGTAGAACACCCTCCGTTTAGTCCAGATATTTGGACTCTTCTATTTCTTCAAAGATAAGCTTAAAGGCCACCATTTTAAGAGCGATGATGAGCTACTAGCAACCTGGAACCAAATTTGTACAGAAGTACCAACTGAAAAGTGGGAAGACATTCTTAACACGTGGTTTATAAGTATGAGGAAGTGTATTGAACATGATGGGTAGTACTTTTAAAAAGTTTAAAAATAAGCCCGTAATTCAAAACTTTCCTAGCGCCCACATATATATAGAGATAGATTGCAAAAATACAAAAATATTTGTAACTTTTATTTAAAACATCGTGATCTAGTTTTGAACGTGAACGATCAGTGCTATATCTTAAACTGTCATCTAAAACTTACGATCGGCGAAATAAAGTTGCTGAATCGGTATTTTTTACCTCTGAGCGAAGTGTAAATAGCGCTAGTGCCAGACAAGTGCTGACATCTGTGATTAACGCCAGGTACTGAAACTAACTACCTGGCTCTTGTTTGTTTAGGACAACCGTACCAAATCTTACCCAGCATCTATTGATTATTGAGTATTTTGGTTTACCTAAGCGTTATAAATCAAAAAGAATAATCCTCTAAAGGTTAAGTAGGGTTAGCTGAGGTTAAGTTAATACAAATTTTCTATGGTTACTTCTTTTGTTAAGGTGTTTCGTACAATGTAATATTTGTTTATTTTTTGATTTAATTTTAGTGGCACTTCAGATAATAGAGCTATTTGTTCTGAATGAATAAATAAACCGTGTTCTAAAACAAACATTTTATAAATATAAGTATTGTACCAGCAAAAATAATAAAAATTCGATAGATTTTAGCATAGCATTTAATACATACAATAGCTTTTTTCGGTATAACTCTTGGACTATTTGGCTATTCTGGACATTTAACATCAATGTAAATAACACAAAATTGCTAACGCCGACGGCTAGAACGGGTGTTAATGTAACACCAATAATGTTAACCTGTAATTATCTCTAGGGTGACCATGCGTCCCGGATTTTCTGGGGCAGTCCCGGATCTTTGTACGTTGTCCCGCATCAGTACATATCCCGGATTTGTAAAATGTCTTTCCCAAATCAATTTTTATTATATTTGAAATTGCCTTCTATTCTTTATTTAACAAGTTTGGTGGCAATCGATACCGTTCTACGTTCGTTTCCGGTTGACTTTGATCGAGTATTTTAAAAGTCACAATGATGTACTCTTCACACGATATTTCTCGAAGAGCTACGATTGTCGAGGCTAAAAAGGCTGAGTTGTTCCGACTAAAAGACTTTTAAAATATACATTGTTTTATTAATATCCCCTAGGTTTGGATTTAGGAAAATAAAATACGCTAATAATGATACATTTGAATTTATTTTTTCCAAAATACCCAGCTATAAATAAATTAAAACTTTAGAAATTGCAATTAAAATTAGTTTGTGAATGTGATATATATATTAATTTTAGATTTTTTACGAATTTTTTGATTTTTTTTTTTTTTATTAGGGTTTTGCAGAGGGGTTGAACTAAAAATCTGAAAAAAATCTCAATAATGTACATTGATGGAAACCGGAATAGTTCAACATGTAATTTTGATCAAATTGGTTTTTCGCAAAATATTGATTTTTTTGTGTCGTCCAAAAACATTCTTTTTTATAAATTTATTATGTGATATCAAAAGAAAGCTTTTAAGACGTACATAAAGAAACGAAAAGTAGTTTTTTATTTTTATTTTATTTTTTATTTTAATACGATTTTTTCCAAAAAAGTACTAAAAATCAGTGTTCCGCCCTTTTTAACCCTGAGGGGTTAAATTAAAAATCTGAAAAAATTCTAAGCAATGTATATTGCTATGAACCGGAAACGTAGGAGAGGAATTTTTTATCCGATTTCATTTTTGGAAAATAATACAATTTTTGTGTTATTGAAAAAAAAAAATATTAATAATAACTTAAATTTTATTGTGGGGATATTAAATGGAAGCTCTTTAAGTGCAGATTAAGGAACGGTAATTGATTTTTTAAATACATTTCATTTTTCCTAAATTTTTCCAAGCATTAAGATTTTTGGTAGCTAAAATTAAAAAAATATATTTGTATATACATGGATACATTTTGTTATGGGTAGAGAAGAGGTACGTAAATTTATTTTGCAACTGGCCGGTTGCTTGGATTCCATTTCTAGTAGAAAATCTGTTTTTCATGTAGTCGCAATATAAACAACGTCTCTGTAGACGTTATGCTCTTGCGTGACAAAAGATCGCCCGCAGTGTTGCCAGGACTGGATTTGAATGATATTTTAGCCCTTATACAAAAAAAAAAACAAAAAAAAATGCATAATATATATATATATATATATATATATATAAAATGGTATTATTAGATATATATATATATATATATATATATATATATATATATATATATATATATATATATATATATATATATATATATATATATATATATATATATATAAAATGGTATTATTAGAGATATATGATACACGGTAGAAAAAATCTAACTGCAACCTTCTTGTCGTGCCTTTTGATTTAATAATAATAATAATAATTGTATTGCTCAAAATATACAACATTTTAGATATAAATATATACAGATTTGTACAATTGGTGTGCTATAAAGCAATAAAATACATGTCCTATCAGCGATGAGTACGCCACATGAGCGTAAGATCAGTTTAAAATCAGCACTTGTAATTGTGTTATGTAGTGACAGGCATTCATCGTTTGGCCTTCTAATAATCAACATTCACTGACTAAATACCTACAAAATCCTGAAATGTGTGAAAATTCACACTTCACGTAAATTTTTTAACTTTGAGGAAGGATGGTAAATAAGATTTTGCACCGCGGCAGCAAGAAACCTTCCGGTTTTGTTCCGGGGTAAAACTATTCACCCGGAATACGTAATTAAAGTCCAAACTAATGTAAAATGTGTATGTCCTTTTCAAATTGTTCCATACTTCAAAAACTGAAGTAAATAAGCCTAGAATCAATTGCATTCGTTCTACGATGTTAATACCGGGAGTCCTAAGTTCGTACTGGCAACATACAGCCTCCTAGTATTAACACCGCGCCATAAACACTCAACTTGAACCAATAAAACGATGACGTTATCCTCCCATGGTATGTTCTGATTGGTCGTCATCTCCTGAAACTCCACCTTTACAGATCATGCGTACACCCAACAGGCGTTGCTATCACAGCATCCAGTTATCCCACTATCGATGTTGAGTTGTGTTAAAAAACAGACGTTAGAGACTTTACCGAAGGTACGGTTCCCGTCGCTATCTGACGGTAAGTTTCTGTACTTCTGACAGTGTATATGTGTGTGTGTGTGAATTAGTGTAATTACTGTGTTGATTAGATTAAAATTTTGACAGTTGGTAGCAATGTTGCAGTGTTTACATCCGGATCTTTAATTATGTATGTGCTTTTGATATGGTTTGTAATATTTGCATTTGGTAAAAACAACTCCAATCTAAATAATAACTAATGCATACTTTAAATATTACTTGAATCGTGGTTTGAAGGTGTTAATCATTGAATTACAAATAGTAAAGGACTTTTATTTCGTTTAAATTTATGTATTTTAATCTAGATTTGGGGTGAACAACCCTGTTGCCAATCGCTACAATTAGCGAATTTGAGTTTGGTGTATTTGTTTTGCTTTTGACCGACCGCCAACCTATCCCCAGTACTGTAACTGGACTTGTGCACTACTGCACAAATCTGTACAGTTACTGGTTAAATAAATAAATAAATAAATATATAAGGGAGGTATTGTGATCATACCGATTTTGACATTTCGAGATTTCGATGGATCTCCACGAATTGAGGTCCCTACATAACGTTTTGACTATTTTTAGCATGATGTCTGTCGGTCTGTCTGTCCGTCTCTCCGTCTGTCCGTCTGTCTGTCTTTCTGTCTGTCCGTCCGTCTGTCTGTGTACACGTGCAGAGCAAATTCAGCTAAAAGGATTTTTATGAAACTTCATATTTAAGCTTCTGCCATCAATGGCACGAGTTGATCAACTTTTGGTAAAAATCAGTTGACTAGAAATGGGATTTTGCTCGTGTCAATTTTAAGATTTTTGCGAATATTTAACAACAAAAATATTTCAACAAAATTTATTTAACAAAAGTTACTATAAAAGCAATAACTAGCAATTTTTATTTGAAACATTTTCTGATAAAACGAAAAAAAATTGAAAAATGTTACGAAATTTTTTCTTAGTATCTATTTTTTCATACTTATATGTAACGTTTCCATGGTCATGATAAATAATATCTCTGTTAGAAAATATTAGGTCAAGTTATTTCTACTCTGCTGCTAGAATGTATTTTATGCAAGTACTTTATTATGCTGGTCCTGTGGTGACCACAGCTGATTTTTTATTTTGTAATGCCAATTCTGACAGGTTGAGAGATTAGTGTTAAGGTTCTAAATGGAAAAATACAAGAACTGGAACACCACTTCCAAAATATTGTGCGTCAAAACATTTTCAATATTTTCACGTTCCGGAATTATATTTTACATAAATTCAGGACCTGGAACACCTTTCCTGTTTGCTCTGGTACCTTTTGATTAGTGTATTTTTAATTATGAAATATTTGATGACACAAGCTCCACAGTTTTGTATTTTTCGAGATAATAGCCAGTGATTTATTAATTTTTGCTGGTGTGGCGAATTTTATTTGTTATTCACCTGTGGCTAAATTGAAATATAAGTTACTCACTTCTGAACTAGATGTACATTCAGACTGTCATGTAGTTGTCATCAGTAGTTCATAATTTGGGCAAATCCAGTCAAAATTTAATGGAAGATCAAACGAATTTATGACCAAGAGAAATTAGGAATTTATGAAAAAATGTTTTTGATCACTTGTTCTTAGGGCCGGTTTCTGAAAGCTTAGTTAACTTTAACCAAATAGTAAGAAAATGGTTACTATGGTTACTTATGGGATTGTTAAATTGTAAACGAGTTTAACCAAAAGTTTAAACTGGGCTAAGCTTTCAGAAACCGGCTCTTAGTACCGTCTTTTCATTATGTAATATTGAAAGTAAGGTTAGTGGACATTTAATAAAAGACTTGCCTTCCATAATTCATATATCTCTTGGTTATACGTTTTGTTGATCGCATGGTACATCTAGTTTTTAATAAATATATATTTAAATTTTTGGTCTTAGTTACTAATGGTCACCAACCAGTATACTTTTATTTTAATTTTGGATACACTAGTAATTTTATAACAAATACAAACATCCATTCCATCACCAAGATTCGAAACCGAGCCCCATGGTTAGCAGTCAAGTGCACTGGCAAATAAATAATTTGAGGGAAAGAAAAAGTTATGAATTCTAATTCCACACCATCTAGTTCATTTTCAGTTATGCATACTGAACTTTTCCTTCAATAATTCGTTTATTTACTTCCTGCGGAACTAAATGAAATTTTTATTCTTTAAAGTTGTTACTAGTTCACTTTCTAACGATTGAGATAGGCGTTTATTTATATTATTAGCTCTCCAGGTCTTGTAGGCCCATGGCTTCCTCCACTATTGTCCTCTTTAGTGTCCTATTTTGTACCTTTACTTCCCAGTTGGTTACTTTAAGTAGGCTTATGCTAAATTATCAAAAGCTTCAGTCAGTCGATAAAAGGTACTAGATTTCAAAATTTAACACGAAGTTAAGGAATGATTAATATCATCTAACATCAAGGTTGGTAGAGAAACCTTTGTTTTCTGATTTCTAACCTTATTAATATTATTATTATCTTTTTTTTTTCAATAAAAGTGTCATTTGATAGTGTTCATATTAATATCATTTTAAAGTGAATTTTTCGGTCTGCATTTTACTAACTTCGGCTTAGATTTTATTACTAATTTTGCTTCAAATTGGGTATTGAATTAAAGATAGAAAAGAGTAGTAGTAGTAGTAGTAGTAGTAAGTTAAAATTTTTGGCGCACAGCAACAAAGGCAATTTGTGCCTATCGCAGCCCATCTAAATGACTACACTACATATTAAAAACAATAAATTAGACAATAAATAACAATAAATAAATAAAATCATTAAAAATACATATACTCAATAAAAGAAATCTTGCACGGACAAATACAAATAAATAATATAAAAAGTCTGTTCGAAAAAATAAACAGACGCAGGGTGATGGTAAGAGGCTGTAAAGGGGCCAATTATCATCGAATATCACAGTCAATAACTAGGAACACATTGAAATAAGATGCAAGACTTTACAAAGATAGAAAAGAAGCAAATAAGAGCAATTTTTTGGACGAGCTCAAAACGGGTTTTAAAACAACAGAAACTGGTCGGAAACCTAACTATGCTTTTGGCGTAGGTACTGTAGGAACGTACGGTGCAATCGTGGCTGCCAAAAATTTCGTGATAGGGACGTCATATTAATATCTTGCTGTGTATCTATATGTGTACAATTATTTGTTATTGCTAATTGTATTAATTTTATGGTATGCCATTTTCAGTTGAAAATCAGACTCAGAAGGTTTTACAAGTAAGCCGAATATGTAAATACATACATTGGAAAAAACACAATCATTGGTGTTTATTTGTCACTTTGACGTAATTCCACTTGTCGTCAAATTTTGTACTCGTATCCACTGAAGTCGTCTTCCTCCATTTGAATAGGATCAAAGATTCGTCATAATAATTTTTTTAAAACATGTTTGTTGTCGTTTTCTAAAGACAAAAGGACTAAAAGTTAAGCTTTTAGCTCTGATAGTTGGTGTTTTGGGTGGTATGGAAGCCTCCTATCGAAGGGAAATCAAGTCCATTCCCGCTTGCAGCCATTTTTTGCCACCTCTTTGATCTGCAGGATGTAGAAAGCAGTGTTTCTAGTTTCACGCATTTTGCAGGCACTGGATCTGGCGTAATTTTCGTGTCTGCATATCGCCAGGGTTTGGGATGCAGCCGTGTGTATTATGCTCCACTAGTCTCTAGTATGACGTGACTCAAAAGGTTACTGAAGTTTGCTATTTATGGACGCTTGTCAAGATCTGCAAACCTCAAATAAAAATATTTCTCGTCTGCATATCGCCAGGGTTTGGGATGCAGCCGTGTATATTTAGCTCCACTAGTCTCTAGTATAACATGGCTCAAAAGATTACAGAAGTTTGCAATTAGTGGACGCATGTCAAGATCTGGCAAAACCAAAATAATAATAATAGCCGTTATTATACACGATATAAATTATTTACATTAAATTTTATCTAATCATTAGAAAGTCAAGCCGGTGTCCTTATATTTTAGTATAAGCTATATCTGGATATTGAACAAATTTTATAAAGTATCACAATTTTTTCTGGATATTGAACAAAAAATAAATGAAATATATTCGTTCAATAGTGTTCATATGCTCCTTGGGTTGTAGTATAGGCTACACGCATAGCACACCCGTCAACTAAGTTGCCTGTACTGACGAATTCAATTTGATTAACGTTAAAACAATTTTTAATTGTTTAATTACATATTTGTGCCATTAAATACTTATTTTAATTGTTATAATTATTAGCAATGTACCGACTTATTAACTAACCAATACTTAGAAATTAAATAGCAATAAAACAAATGAAAATAAAAAAGGTTATTAAGAACGTGAATAAATAATATACCTGCTTAAAGTGCATTAAGAAATACCATCAGCACTATCTGCTGGCGGTAGAAATAATCAACTCAAGAACTACATTCGCCTGCATTTTTAAACATAGATATTTCATTTTTAAATCAGCTATGATCGATGGCTGACAGTTTTAAAATACTCATTACTTTGCTGGGAACGAAGGACGAATATTTCATTTTATTTTTTCATTTCTGATAAATAAAAAGAGATATATGAATAAATTGGAATTTGTACTTTGCTTATAATTGTTTTTCTTAGTTAACTTAGGGACCTTTGATGGAAAAAAGACAATTAACAACCAAGGTTATGATTGATCAAGACATACTCATACTAAGTTTTAATTTAAAATATTAAAATTATTTTACATTAAAACTTCTCTTCCATATAATCCTCTGTATCACCTATACACTACTATCAACGTTTTTCTTTTTCTGGAAGCAATAATTGTATTTGGGCAATCTTTCTTCATTATTATCCTTTTCATTTATCAGAAGATTTCGTCCAGTGCTGAACAAAGGCTCTTCAAAAGACGTAACGAATACTTTCGATGCATACGTCGAGTAAAGAAGACTACGCTGTTATTGAAATACAAGTAATTTTTAAAATGTATGAGGATCTTTGACTAATTTAGAAATTGAAACAATTTAAATTAATTTAAATAAACTTGGGAACCATTTGTATAAATGGTTCCAATACTTAAATATTGCACATTTTTATGCTATTTCTTTTTGAGAAACGTTTTCACTAGCAAATTACCAAATTTCCTGAAGAAAAAAGTTTTCAACCAATGCGTACTGCCTGTTCTTACATACGGATCGGAAACTTAGAAACTAACTGTTAAGTTAGCTGAAAAATTAAGAGTGACCCATAAATAATAGATCGATGGAGAGATCAATACTAGGAATTACGAGGTGTGTAAATTAAGTAATCGGACTGGCAACATAGCGTTTGATCTGGCAACATTTGGGGCTTGGAGGGGCGGCATATGAACATATGATACACCTTCAGTACGAGTTTGAACTCGCTAGAGTAATTTTGTTGTCCGTAGCGATTTTTTTCGTGAAACAGTTTTTTCTAGTGCGTTCTAAAAATGAGTGAAATTCATTTCGAGCAACCAGGTTTTGCTTCAGACTTGGGCACAGTGCAACGGAAAATTTTGCAAAACTTCAGCCTATGGAGACAGTGTTTTGTCAAGGACCCAGGTTTTTTGGTGGTTTAAGGCATTTTCAGAAGAAAGAAAGTTGATTGAAGATGAATCACGCAGTGTAAGGCCTTCATCTTCAAGAACCGATAAAAATGTCGACAGAATCCGGGATCTTGTGCGTTCAGATCGTTGGTCGACAGTCAGAATGATCGGGGAAGAGTTGAATTTGACTCACACTACCGTTCATCAGATTTTGACAATGCGCCTTGTCACACAGCAATTTAAATAAACGGTTTTTGGCCAGTAAAAACATTCCTGTGGCTCCTCAGCCTCCTTATTCGCTTGACTTGAGTCCTTGTGACTTTTTCCTCTTCGCAAGATTGAAAAATCACCTTCAGGGATGTCATTTTGGGACACTTGAAAACATTCAAACGTCCGTAACCGACCAAATGAAAGCTATTCCAGTATTCGAGTTCCAGCACTGCTATGAGGATTGCAAGAACCATGTCCAACGCTGTGTGGCTTTCTAAGGAAGTTATTTTGAGGGAGACAATATTAAATTGTAATTCTATTCGAATAAAAAAATAATAAAAAATCAGTCCGGTTACTTAATTTACACACCTCATAGTCTAGCTGAAAATCAAATCAGTGGATTCGAAAGCAAACAAAAGTATGTGATGCCATCGAAACAATTGCTCGTCTTAAATGGAACTGGGCTGGATATGTGGCTAGACTTCATGGCAGATGGACAAAGAAGATTCTAGATTGGAGACCCAGAGATAGCTACAGAAGCAGAGGGAGACCCCAACTAGATGGACGGATAACGTAAAGAGAGTTGCGGGGAACTGGAAATCTTAAGCACAAGATCGTTCAAAATGGAAAAATCTTGGGAAGGCCTACGTTCAGCAGTGGACAAGAAAGGCTGATAAATGATGATGATGATACTATTTCTAATGATATCTTTTATTTTGTCCATCGACCAACAACTTGTCCTATCTAAAACTGTTTGTATTTTTGCTAATAATAATAATAAGAAGAAGAAGACTTTGAAAAACATACCACTGGGAACATATTTAATCCAGTTTGAAAACACTGCTTTGGTTTATTAAATAAATAATTGTGAGTGATAATTAAAAATGTGACCTGCAAATATGAGTGTTGTTTGGTGTGTTCCACTGGGAGATCGGTTATGGAAGTTTTTAGTTGCAAGGACTCTCTCGGTGCATTGCAGTTTCTCTCGTGTGTACTAATTACATCAATTAAACACTGAGCAAATGAACCGATTTATTAAGTAACGTCTGATGCACGCAATTGCTACTGTCGCAGGTGCAACCAACCACCAAGCACAGAGAAGGACTCCACAAATTAAGGACAACAAAAAAATTAATTTTTTGTTGTCCTTAATTTGTTTCCTTCTTTTCTTTCTAATAAGAAATTATAAAAAGTAGCAGAGCCGCAGTAAGGGGAGGGGGTGGAGGGGGTGACGGCCGTGGGCGCACTAAGGAAAAGGGCGCTGACGGGCTTCACTAAGGGGCGCTATTGTGAAGGTGAGGACCTTTTTAGGGTTTTGTAGGTATGACCAAAAAATCTTTATACCGTCATTTTGTCGTCTGTCTGTCTGTCTGTCTGTCTGTCTGTCTGTCTGTCTGTCTGTCTGTCTGTCTGTCTGTCTGTCTGTCTCTCTGTCTGTCTGTCTGTCTGTCTGTCTGTCTGTCTGTCTGTCTGTCTGTCTGTCTGTCTGTCTGTCTGTCTGTCTGTCTGTCTGTCTGTCTGTCTGTCTGTCTGTCTGTCTGTCTGTCTGTCTGTCTGTCTGTCTGTCTGTCTGTCTGTCTGTCTGTCTGGTAAAAATTGTAGCCAAACGGCTAAACTTAGAGAGTTGAAATTTGGCATGCTTATACAACTCTTTGACCCGCACATAGGAAAAATACTAAAACATCTAAAAAACATATCCCTCTAAAAATATAAACAAATATGTGCTCATCGAAAAAAAAAATATTTTTTTAAAATTCTGAGTAGGGTATCAAATGAAAGCCCTTAGTACATGGATTAAGGGTATAATGTAGACAATTGAAAAGTCCGTCATTCTGCGCGGGGTGCGGTGGCGAGATACCTTATTACGTCATTGGGGGCGTGGCTACACAGGCTACTTCGAGGTGGGGGAACCATGCAGTAGCTTACAGGGAGAGGGAAAAGTACTAATAATAAATCTACTAACTTATAAATCTACTTGTATGTTTCTGAATCATAAAATAAAGACTAAATATATTCGAATCAATTTGATTTTTTTTTTAATTTCAAGATATAAAAGAAAAATTTTGATTTATTTTTAATTTTCAATTTTACAGCGCTTAACTTTTTTTTAACTTCACATCACTGTTACTCAGTAAATGAATAAAAATTACAAATTTTAACTTTTAAATAAGCCCTTGTATGTGAAAAGTGATTAATATTTATTACCAATTCTGATTTTACAGATAATTTTGTAGAAATAATAGTTTTTTTTTATCATCAAAAAATTATGTTAATAATCATTAATGTAATAATAATAATATGTGAGAAGAAGTTTCTCCCCAATGCCCCCCCGCTATGTCTCTGAACCTTATTGTAGACCGGTGGTTCTCAACATTTTTTCTTGACGTACTCCTTGGCGTGTCAGAAATTTAAGCATCCCTAAAATTATAGTAGGGGAGATAAATAGGAAATTCAAAAAATAATTCAAAAATTAGTATAGTTATAAGCTTTATTATGCACACAAAACATTACATTACAAAATAAAAAAATATATATATTCGTAATGTTAAATTCGTAATCTAAAAATGTATTAAACATTAAACTTACCTACAAGTTGAATTATTACTTGTAGGGACGATCATATTTATGGTGTCCTTTTTGCTTACATAGGGAAGATCATATTTTCTACACCTATAATTTAAACATATGTGTGTAGTTCAAAAATTTTAATTATAAATTAATAATTTAATTATATAGGAGTTTATATTTTTATTATATACTATAACAGTGGCGTAGCTAGAGATTGTGTACCGAAAAGGGGGGGGGGTATAACCAAATACTAGTTATGGCTCAGTAAATTTGCTAATACAGTGATACCTCGACTTATAAACCTCCCGACATATGAACTTTTCAAGGTACAAACTATTTTCATATCCTATTTTGACCTCTAGATTAGTGGTGCCATAATTGTCGGATTACCGACGGGGACACCCCTCCCCCCCCCCCAAAAAAAAACACGTAATTTTTTTTTATCGACAATCATACCTTTATTATAAAAAATTGCAGTCTTTTAAAAAATTAATTTAAAAAAAAATATGGAAAGCAAAAAAAAAAACAATTAAAGAAGAGATTGATAATAAGTATTCCAAGAGCGTTGGGATCAATGGTGAATCATTTTGGAACACTCAGTTCGACTGGAAAAATTTTATGTTTTTTTGTGTGTTCGTCTATATTATCGGAAAATAATTTTTTAATATGCGTAAGTTTTAAATCGACCGGGACAAATGATTCTTGGACAGGGACACTGGCACAGAGACCTCAAAACCGGGACGTATGGCAGCCCTACTCTAGATACGAATCGTGATGTTTTTCTTTTCAAATGATTTAAAACCTGTATACATTATACTTTTTTAACATTTTTCCCTAGTACAAGAAACAGGCTACTACTAAAAGCTACAAATCGTAAACTCCTGCTCCGCAAAACTAGGCACAAGAAAGTCATTCATTTTCTTTACACTTTTATGTAAGATGAATTTCATACTAATCATGTAAAACAGAAAATTTCATAAATAAAATTTAATACGTAATGGTATATAAATTGCATATTTATAGTGAAAAAAATCTCCTTCTCCATTTCTTTGCTTTTTTTTTTCATTTAGTTCCTTTTTTAATTTTTTGGGTTTTCTTTATGATTATTTAATCTGGGAACGGATTAATAAATTTTCTATAAGATATAATGAAAAATTGGGTTTCTAAATACATACTTTTTAAGATACGAACCGCGGTCAGGAACAAATTAAGTTTGTAAGTCAAGGTGCCATTGATATCAAAATGTGCAACCAAAATCAGTTATAGATGTTTTCAGATGTGTAAGAAAGTTAATCAAGTATAGAAATATTAGTAACGTTAACAGTAAACAACGTACTGCTGAACGATCATTTTCTAGGTTTAATTATTTAAAAATCTATCTCCGAAACACCGTCTTTAAACAAGTAAAAATATTGAAAAATGGACTTTCTTTGTTATTTATATACAAATATATGCATATATGAAGCTTTAAATATTTTGCAGAAGTCCAAAAGAAGACTGAATATTATTATATAATCAATTAGTGTGTACATCTTTAAATTAAATTTTGTATTTAATATGTACAAGATTAATTAAGACAAAAAAATTATATGTTTGATCTAAATAAAAATAGAAAAACTTTATAATAACTTAGAATATGTATATCTAAGAGTTTGTTTTGGCGCCCCTAACAGCTTGCGCCCTGGGTCTGTGCCCCTGTCACCCCTGCCTTTCACCGCTACTGCCTGGGGCACAACAAAAAATTGTTGTTTTTGTAACTAGGTATTAGAAATTACAATTCGATGTATGTAGTACAGTTTCAGGTGCGCACACAAGACTGTGGTCCTCAGGCCCGGACCCCCCCAGGAACCATAAAATCATATACTTATTTAATAAAAATTAAGCAACTGAAAGTAGAAATCACCTTTTTTATTGATACAAAACTAATTATATGCAAAATTAAATTAATATATAAGCCCACCCCTCTCATAAATAAACAATAAAAAATTTGGTATAATTTTATGCATAATTTTTCGAAAAGCCCCCCACCAAGACCAAGCCCGCACAAAGGGGACGAGACCCCCTCCTCCCCATTATAGCAAACATCGTATATTTGTACCTATAAAAATTCCCTTTTTATTGAAAAAAAAACAAATTATAATCAATATTAAATTAATATATAAGCCTACCCCGCCCGTAAAAAGACAATAATAAATTTGTATTATTTTACGGATTTTTTTTCGATTTAGACCCCCATACCATTTTTCTGTGTGCGCGCCTATCCCAGACCTTTTTTCTGTGTGCGCGCCTGTCCCAGACCATTTTTCTGTGTACGCGCCTGTACAGTTTCAATTCTATGTCCATTTTTAAAATTGCAGGTGTTACGTTATCTTTAGGCAAGATAAATACGATCGTAAAATCTGAAACCTTATTGTTCGTTTATTTTATGGCAATCGTTATAAATTTTGTTTACTTTGAGTGTTTACATTGTTAAATAAAAAAATTTACTAAAAGAACGAAGAAAGGAGAAATTATTCTAATATTTTAAAATGTTACATATTTTCTATATATAATTATATGTAGGTAATTCAGTTCATTTTAAGTGTAATTTTATTTAAACACGTAAATTCTACACCCCAAACTGTTTTATTCCACAGATAATGCAATACTGAAAATGACTCATAAATTGAAACTATTACTACAGTTACTAGTTTTTAAAATTTCCAACCATTTTTTTAAACCCCGTATGTAGCAATACATTAACAAAGTAATTATAAAATGTATTCTATCTAATGGAGGGTACATCTATAACAATTTCAAAGGAGACACTGCCAATAAATTAATATTATAATAATAATTAAATATACATACCTGTTATACCTACTCCCGTAAGTTCTTACTTTTTTTTTTGGCGGCATGTAAATTTACCGTTGACTTTTTACCTCTTCGGTTGCCCATTTTTATAAATCAATAGAAAATTATTGAATAGAACAACTTTTAAGCATAGTCAACTAAATAAACACCGAATTCAAAGATATGTGCAGAAAATTAAGGCGGAGCTTAGAGACTCCCTCTACTATTACTAGATTAGTTTAAAACCACGCTACCAGATGGATACATCTCTCGATGCTTGTAAATGCCAGTATTTCATATAAATAGTGTTTCGGTGTGGGCAAAAGAATTGGTGCTAAATATTAATTAATTTTCATAAACAAGGGCTCATTTTAAAGATAAAAGTACAATCTATAGGATTTCAGCTATGGAAATTGCAATTGTTATTGATTTACGGAGTAACAGTGATGTGAAGTTAGACAAAGTTTAGGACACTGTAAAACTGAAAATTAAAAATAAAACCAAATTTTACTACTGAAATCCAACGGGGCCAATCTTTATCTTCAAATTAAAAAAAAAATCAAATTGATCCGACAACATTTGGTTCAAATTCTTTGTCCCTTCCAAATGCACGTTTCCGTTGCGCGTAACCTAGGTACATTACGCTCTTAACGATCAAAATTTTATTTTTGCAAAATAAATTATTTTGATGCGATTTTTGCCAAAATTATGCAAAAAAATTTTTGTCCCGCACCCTGTAGCCCAGATGGTTTAAGCTAAAAATCTGAAAAAATTCTAAGTAATGTACATTGGTGTGAACCGGAATAGTACAACAGGAATTTTTGATCAGATTATGTTTTCGGAAAATAACGCATTTTTTGTGTTTTTAACTAAAATATGTTAACTATTTAATACGTTGTGTAACATACCAGATCAGTAGCTCTCGTGGCGTGGTTGGATTTGACGTACGCTTAATAATATAATTTAACTTGCAAACTAGGGTTCGAATCCTGTTGATTTTATTTTTTGTTTTTTTTTTGCATTTTTATTTTGTTTAAATTATTTTGTTAAAATTCTAGTTATATTTGGTAAATGTTGCATTTAATTTTTAAAAGCGTAAATTTAATAACCAGTGGAAAGTGTTGAAATTATAATTTAATTCTATGTTTGACGAAATCAAAGGGCGGGACTTATGATGTAAGCAACCAATGGAAGCCATAGGTGCAATTTTCAAAATCTTAATGAACTTTGCTATATAAAAAAAATACTGCATATATTTAGAAACTTAAATAATGGTATTTGGCATCCCAAATAATCATCATTCAGTTACTAAATACCTGAAAAACCCAGAAATGTGTGAAAATTCACACTTCACATAAATTTTTAATATACAGCATCACCGCCCATAATTAATTCGGAATAATTTAATTTAACAATATTAAATAATTCCGACCCTGCATTTAGTGAGTCAAAGTGCGTCAGAGTAAGTGGATTCAGTGGTCCCCTCACTTCTTGCAGTGCTAATTGAATTCTGGTCTATTTAGTTGACGTGAAGGAAACGCGCCGATTGTCGGTAATTAGTTCACTGAAATTAATCGCGCAACGTGTGTCGCACTAGCACATTTACATGCTGATCTACAGCAGATAACAACCGTCTCCACACACAAAAATATTATATTGTTAATTTCCTGTCTACTGATTTATGCCAACTTTAAATAAACATACTCGTATTTCAATCTGTAACACTTATGTGAATTTTATTATTAATTCGTATCCGCTGCTGATTGAAAATATTAATTTTCTCATAAAGAAAAAAATTGATGTGAAGTGTGAATTTTCACACATTTCAGGGTTTCGCAGGTATTTATTAACTGTGTGATGATAAATTGGGATGCCAAAACAAATTTTATGTCAAAATATTTTTTTATGAATTTTAATTCGAATGCCTAATACCATTATTTAAGTTTCTAAATATGTGCAGTATTTTTTTTATATAGCAAGGTTCATTAAGATTTTGAAAATTGCGCCTATGGCTTCCATTGGTTGCTTAAATCATAAGCCTCGCCCTCTGATACCTTCAAATATAGAATTAAATTATAATTTCAACACTTCCCACTGGTTATTAAATTTACGCTTTTAAAAATTAAATGCAACATTTACCTAAATATAACTAGAATTTTGACAAAATAATTTAAACAAAATAAAAATGCAAAAAAAAAACTGAAAAAATAAAAATTGGCGGGATTCGAACACTGTTTCTTATAATAGTTTCAACTCACTAAGCAACAACGCTACCACTGTGCTATACAGGATCACTCGTTTACTATGTTAAATAGCGGATTAAATATATTACATATTTTACTTAAAAACACAAAAAATGCGTTATTTTCCGAAAACATAATCTGATCAAAAATTCCTGTTGTACTATTCCGGTTCACACCAATGTACATTACTGAGAATTTTTTCTGATTTTTATTTTAAACCATCTGGGCTACAGGGTGTGGGACAAAATTTTTGTTGGACAATTTTGTCAAAAATCGCGTCAGAATAATTTATTTTGCAAAAATAAAACTTTGATCGTTAATCCACGTACCAAGGGCTTTCATTTGATATTCTACACAGAATTGTAAAAAAATATATTTTTTTTTCGATGAGCATATATTTGTTTATATTTTTAGGGGGATATGTTTTTTAGATGTTTTAGTATTTTTCCTATGTGCGGGTCAAAGAGTTGTATAAGCATTCCAAATTTCAACTCTCTAGGTTTAGCCGTTTGGCTACAATTTTTGCCGAACAAACAGACAGACAGACAGACAGACAGACAGACAGACAGACAGACAGACAGACAGACCGACAGACAGACAGACAGACATACAGACGACAAAATGACGGTATAAGGGTTTTTTGGTCATACCTACAAAACCCTAAAAAACAACAATTAGAGAATAAGCAGCACATCTTGAACGCAGTCTGACACGAGAACCATATCATTGGCGAATCTGAGGTGATTTAGCCTCACGCCGTTTATTTGGGAATGCCCTTGTTTTCCCAGGTTAGACTTTTAAACAGGTACTCTAAAACTGCAGTGAACAGTTTTGGAGAAATTGTATCTCCTTGTCTTACTCCTCTTTCAATTTCTTTTACTTTTGATCGGTCATTAAAGTCAAAGACATACCTTCATGAAAATTCCAAAAGCAACTATAGGATAGACCGGGGACAAAAGAAAAAGGGTACAATGGTAACATTGGGAATATTTCTGGACTATAGCGTAAAAATTTTCGTAATTGCGACATATGTGTCTAATAAGTTGTTCCTTGTTGTGTTTATCTTGTCCATATACTAGTGACTAAACTAGGGTGACCATTCGTCCCGCATTTTGCGGGACAGTCCCGCATTTTGACTCTGCGTCCCGCATTGTTATTTGCCCGCAAAATGTCCCGCATTTTGATATTTGTCTCGCAAAATGTCCCGCATTTTTAATTCTAACTAACTTTACATCAATTTAACTGTCAGTGCTCTACTTTTCCTATAGTTTGATAATGATAATTTTTGAATTTTGATATTAACGTAAGGGTTGGCTATGGAAAATAAAAGTAATGTCATCAGCAAGCTTTAGAATTAATTAACTGTCATGACTTTTGTTGTTGTCATAAGTTTATATTGTTATATAAGCCTGCAGTAGACATTATTTTATTTTTCCATAGCCAACCCTTATGTTATTTCTTTTTGAGCTCGTGGTATATGTAGTTATCAGTGTAATTTATTTTTTTGTGATATTTTTTATTCAATTGTTAAATCGTTTAATACATTTTTGTTATCTTTTGTACTCCTTTCCTGTCATGTACGCAGAGCCGTGTTTTGGCGCCCTTAGCAAATAAAAACAAGGTTATCACCTCCCAAAATCCAAGTGACGAGCAAAAAAAAAAGGTCCTCACCTCCCAAAATCCAAGTGACGAGCAAAAAAGAAAAAAAAGGTCCTCACCCTGGACCGTCCCGTATTGCCTTCTCAAGAAAATGGTCAGCCTAGACTAAACGGTGTTGGGTGGTGAAATTAGTTTTTAACCTCTTCAAATACGCTTTTCCATAAGCAAAAAATTTTAAATATTTCTTATTATGAACATTATTCTTAGATATTAATTGGATTTTAGTAGATGTTAACTTATATTTTTTGCTATATATTATTTTTTAATGTGTAAATTGAATGAGATAAAGGGCTTTAAATGTTCAAAAGTCTCTTGGGAACAGTTGTAACAATCGTGACCGGGGACAATTGTAACGTGTTACATCCCCACCAGTTTTTGATAGAGATAATTTTGAAGCCAAAGATATTTAAAATGTTGTATAGTAAAGGAGACTTGACTTGACAGATGACGGTTAATTAAAGGATATAGTTCAATGGGAGAGAACTATAACAATAAAATTTCCATTTTTGAATAGAGCCATATCATTTGTTCACAGACAAAGCTATAAATAGAGAAAGAGATACAATTTGTTTCACTCATAGAGAAGGAAAGACCATTAGCGACCGCCCAGAGCAGAATGCGCACGCGTGTGTGCAAATGGACGTACGTTGAAGTTACCATATTATAATATAACAAAAAAAGACAAAAATTATGAACGTACGTTACAGTAAGAATCAGAAATACGTTCTTGACATCTTACATAAAACTGTGTGAAATAGATATATATTTCATTATCGGTTCTCAATCGATCAATCTGTCAAGTAAATTCTCCTTTACACCTACTTAACTCTAGTCCTTTTATAGTAAGTCACTTCGAGATATAATCACGTCTTTAAAAAATAGCGATACTCGTGATGCTTATGAGCTCTCGGTAAAAATTATAAAAGTAGTCAAAGATCCCCTAATTCCTGTTCTAACAAAGGTATTTAACACCTGTATCAAACATAATTGCTTTCCCGACACACTAAAATTGGCAAAAGTCCTGCCTATTTTTAAGAAAGGTGACACTGACAACCTCAACAACTACAGACCCATATCTATACTTCCTATCTTTTCCAAAATTTTTGAAAAAATTCTTTATAAACAAATAACCCAACACTTCACGAATCATAATTTATTTTCCAACAATCAATATGGTTTCAGAAGCAACCTAAGCACAACCCATGCTATTTTAGAATTCATTAACTGTACATCTGACGCACTCGAATCGGGCGAATATTGTCTCAGTATTTTTCTTGACCTAAGCAAAGCCTTTGATTCTATTTCTCACAACATTTTACTTGACAAACTTCCCTTTTATGGTTTTGATGACAATAGCTGTGCCTTGCTTAAATCCTTTTTATCAAATCGACAGCAGTTTACCCAAATTGGCAGTAACAAATCTAAACTCCTTCCTCTTCTTCTCGGCGTTCCCCAAAGCTCTGTACTTGGCCCACTACTATTCTTAATATATATTAATGACTTCCTCTCTTTCATGGATTCTAAATCAATACTTTATGCGGATGATACAACCATATTGACTACAAACTCTAATTTAAAATCTCTCACTACTTGACAAAGCTAATTCCTGGTTCACCATCAATAAACTATCCTTGAACACTACCAAGTTCCAAAGCTTACTCATAACCACAAAGACACATGACTATGACAATCCCCCGTATGTAAGTTTCCTTGGTATACATGTAGATCCCCATCTAAGATGGGACATACAGAGTTTCTGAGCCGTAAACTAAGGTCTACCATATATCTAATTATAAAACTAAAACTAGAGGTGAGTATAGATGTGGTTCTAAAAGCTTACTTTTCCCTTTTCCACTCCCAGTTAAGCTATGGTTTATTAATCTGGGGACATTCACCAGCTGCCAAAAGAATCTTTGCCCTACAGCGTAAGGTTGTACGAATTATTGCTTCTGCTACTTTTCAAGCCGACTGTCGTGATCTTTTTGTAAAACTCAATATAATGTCCCTACCTTCCCTTTTCATCTTTTACTGCGTACTCCATATTCACCAAAATCTAAAAAATTTCCCAACCTGCAGTAAAACCCACTACCATAATACTCGGTTAAAGAACAATATTCGTAGTAACTTCTTACGCCTTAATAAATTGAGGAACTCCATCAATTATTTTTCTATAAAATTTTTTAACCTTATACCTGCGGAAATTAGAGAACTACCACCCAAAAATTTCCACGAAAAAATCAAAGCTATTCTGACTGTAAATCCCATGTATAGCTTTGATGAGTTCGAGAACTTTAGTTTTAAATAACTTATATTTTTATGTAAATGACTGACTAGTAACGTTACCATGTAATAGTATTTAGTCAATAAACATTATTATTATTATTATTTTATGTATATATTTTCTTATTTAAAATTAATATTGATTTGATTGTTACCAAAAATTTACTTTTTTAGGGTTTTGTAGGTATGACCAAAAAACCCTTATACTGTCATTTTGTCCTCTGCCTGGCTGTCTGTCTGTTCGGTAAAAGTTGTAGCCAAACGGCTAAACCAAGAGAGTTGAAATTTTGCATGCTTATACAACTCTTTAACCCGCATATAGGAAAAGTACTAAAATATCTAAAAAACATATCACCATAAAAATATAAACAAATATGGGCTCACTGAAAAAAAAAATATATATATTCTAAACGTAATGAACATTGGTGTGAACCAGAATAGTACAACAGGAATTTATGATCAGATTATGTTATCGGAAAATAACGCATTTTTTGTATTTTTTTGGTTGACGTTGTAAAATATTTAATACGTTATGTAACACAGTAAATCAGTAAGCGTTCATAGTCTAATGGTTAGCCTTCTCGCTTCCTAAGCTGCAAAGTAGGGTTCGCTTCCGGGCAGAGGAGGCAATTTTATTATTTCTGTTCTTTTCTGCATTTTTATTTTGTTTAAATTATTTTTTCAAAATTCTAGTTATATTTTAGCAAATGTTGCATTTAATTTTTAAAAGCGTAAATTTAATAACCAGTGGGAATTGTTGGAATTATAATTTAATTCTATGTTGCAATGTATACGAAATCAGAGGGCAGAGCATAAGACTTAAAAACCAATGGAAGCCATAGGCGCAATTTTTAAAATCTTAATGAACCTTGCTATATATATATAAAAAAAAAAAATACTGCACATATTTAGAAACCTAAATAATGGTATTAGGTATTCGAATTAAAATTAACAAAAAAATATTTTAACATAAAATTTGTTTTTAAAGCTCTTAGATTAACAGACGATAAATTATTTTAAAAATATCGTTCATTTTTCCGTGATTACTATAAAGCAAAATTTGTCCTACACAATCAGCATGCCGCCTTCACTTATTATATACCTGCAAAACCCTGTAATGTGTGAAAATTCACACTTTACATATATATTTTTTTTTATTGAGCATATAATAAATATGAATTCAGTAAGAAACTTTTATCTATCAAAAGAATACCATAACAGTTAATTTTAGTACCATTTGTAGAAAAAGGATTTTTTCTATTAAAATATTGTTCAAAATATTAAATAAATAACACGTGCTAAGAATGCATGTTGTTATGAAACAGTTAATGACATGTATATGAGCTAGGTGGCGTAAAGCTTGCTAATCCTTAATCCGTCCGTCCTTATCAGATATTAGCGTCGTTAAATGATTGAAAATGCAAATTCACTGATGAGTATTTGTGAAACGGGTCTCGTGGAACATTGTACATCGTACCGCGTGTTATATAATACTTTTGTTCATTATATTTACTTCATTATTCTCATTATATATGAGACATTTGATACAGCTTCTCCCCGTGTATGTAGTGATTTTGTTACACGTTTTCTACTGTTATAAATTTTGGTTATTTGTTGTAATTATTGCAAAATTGTGCCCGGATATTAATAACAAGAGTATTTAATTATTGGGTGGATCAGAACTATAAAAATATAGGTGTTTGTGTGGAGGAAGAAGTGCAGAAAGATCAATTTAATTGAATTATTCTGATCATCATTTTTCTACCAGGTCTGTAATTTAAATTTGTTAATAGGTATTGTAACTAATGACAAAATTTATACATTAAACCGGAAAGAAATACATTACTTTAGAGAAGTGTTTCTCAACCGGTGGTCCGCGGACCACTGGTGGTTCTTGGCAAAATTTTAGTGGTCCGCAAAAGGTTTATAAATTGTTATTTTTGAGATTTTTTGTTCATTTTTTATGATGTTTTGTTCATTTTCTGTGCATTTTTCAGTATTTTTTTATTACTAAGTTATATCTAAAGTCTACATATACAATTTGTTTAATAGTATATTTATTTTTAGGGGTCGGCGGTAGCAAATTAAAGATTTTACTGGTTCGTGGCACGCTTTTAGTTGAGAAACGCTGCTGTAGAGTACAAAATATTTGTTTTTGGAAAAATGTAGTAAAGAACAATACTTCTTCTGTCCTAAACTTTTACTAACAAAACCTAACCTAACTACCTAGTTTTTAGGTGCACACTACTTTATTATCCCTCGACATTAGCCCAATTAAAATTGTGTACCATTGTGCAATAATATTTTATATAATCTTAATTTATTATTTCTGTTTTTGTTAAATAGGCCCGATCACATCTACTTTACTACATTTTAGCCAAAATTGTTAATAGATATTGAAACTAATAACAAAAATTGTACATTAAAGTACATTTTTTTGATATTTTAACAAATTAATTATTAGGGGGATTGGAAAAAATCGATTATTTAATAGTACAAAATAATTTTCATTCCAGAAATTTTATTTTGTATAATTACAAAATATAATTCTCATTATTATTTATTACGGCTTCCCAATTTTGTACTAATTTTTCTATAGCCTCTCTATAGAAGTTTTCTGGTTGACTTAAAATAACTGATCAGATGATTCTCTACATCGGTGATATTTCAAAATTTTTATTTTTAAGAATATTTTTATTTCTAAGTGTATTTTCCATAGAACTAAATAGGTGAAAATCGGAGGTCGAGTGAATAAGGTGAATGTAGAATAATTTCCCAGTTTAAGTCCTGAATTTTTTTGCGTTTTTTTTTTTTGCTCAGAGATTACAATTTTGGCAAAAATCGCGCCAAAATAATTTATTTTGCAAAAATAAAATTTTGATCGTTAATCCACGTACTAAGGGATTTTATTTGATACCCTACTCAGAATCTAAAAAATATATATTTTTTTTTTGATGAGCATATATTTGTTTATATTTTTGGGCATGTTTTTTAGATGTTTTAGTATTTTTTCTATGTGCGGGTCAAAGAGTTGCATAATTATACCAAATTTCAACTCTCTAGCTTTAGCCGTTTGGCTATAATTTTTACCGAACAGACAGACAGACGACAAAATGATGATATACTAGCGTCGGCGAATCAGTGCAGTTCAATCAAATGACGTAACAAACAATTGCATTGTTCCAAACAATACATTCGTTTGTTTCGTATTGTGACGTAACTGCACTGATTCGCCGACGCTAATATATAAGGGTTTTTTGATCATACCTACACAACCCTAAAAAAGGTACACATTTGTATTTTAACTCAAACACATATCAACCATAAGTTCTTGGGCGGGATGAGGCTCATCACTTATATTTTGACAAAAAACACTTGTTTTTTGAGCTCTTGTTGCTCGCTTTGGAGCTCTTGGAGCTCGAACAACGAGTGCGCGCCTTGTCCTGAGTTTGAATCCATGTCTCATTAGGTTTGTTCGTTTGTGTGATCTAAATTGCTTAAGTCGAGCAGTTAGATCATGATCAGGTAACTGCAAGAGCAAGTTTGACCTATGCTACCAATCTTCACAAACGAACGGCTATTTGCCAAAGAAAAAATACTGTGGTTTATTTTTATTAATGCGTTGTTCTCCACCTGAACATTTCCTACTGCAATTTCATAAATAATACTATCTAAACAGAAGACCAGTATATTTTTTGTGTTTATTGATTATGTTTTTATTTGTTCACTTACCAGATCCATCTAAAATGTAATAATTATTTAGAATATTGCGTAAAAACCTTTAATGATGAGTATTTTGTATGGTTATAATAACATTTATCAAAAATCTTCTTTATTTAGAGGTTATATTGCCTGCTCTACTCTACCTGCTCCACCTCTAGAGACCGAGCAAGCTTAGCTTGCTCGATGTGATCTAGCGTAAGTTACTCTGGGCAAATGAACACTATTATATCAAATATTCTTACATAAACGAACGCTTAAAATGTTGCTATACTTGCTCTAATATGATCTAAGCAGACAAACGAACAAACCTTTTATTCTCGAGTCCTCATATAGATTCAAAATTAATTATAATCATTGTAGTAATTATAAAAAACAATCAATAGATCTATTAATACATATTTCCTTGAGTATTATAAACAATATGTAAATAAATTATTTTTTCCAGGTTTCACCATTGGTGTTTCATTCGTTGGGCTGCATCCATTATCGCCCTGTAATAAAAATACATCCATTTACATAATTCAAGTCAACACCATAATTAAAACAATACAACATATATACGACATTCCAAGAACTATACAGCATAACTATTATTAATTAAATTATATTAAATATAACAAGAATTTGGAAGATTTGAATTTTTAAACTAAAGTAATTTAATTAAATAAAACAATAAAAAATTAATTAAAACATGTTATAGTTTGTGAACATAAATAAAAATTAATAACTATTATAAACGTGCAATATGATTTATTGAAATAAATTAATAATTATTCTTAATATTATACAAAAATTATAATTATTAACATAACTGAATTATACAAAATTTGGAACTATATTCTGTTTCTTTGATTTAAACGGAACTAGATTTTTAATTCTAGTAATTTTTATCGATTTTTGTTTAGTTAAAGCCAACTAAAATCATTAAAAAGTTAGCTAGTGACAACTTGATAACATAAAAAATCCGTATAGTTCCACCTAAACGTTTATAGTAACCTATAAATTATAAAATATTAAAAATATTTCTATTAATTTTGTGCAATTTTTTTCATCTACGAGCTTTTTGGAACTGCTGAACTTAGGCTTTCTATTGCGTCTCCAGGCCTTAGGTCTTAACAATAGCAAATTGCTGGCAATTTTCGTTCTACCGTCCACCTACCTGGTAGCTGGTCTATTTCTAGTAGTCTCGTAGTGTCCATTCGAGAATTTTTCTTGCCTTTCATCGAATTCTTCAAATTCTAAAGAAAATCGTGAAAGCTGAGCTTAAAAAACTATTTGCAAAAAGAAAAGGTATAAGTTTTTGAATCACAAAAAAAGTAATTTTAGATTATTTCTGTTTTTATTATCTATTGAATTTTGTTCAATAGTTTATATAAAGACTTTAAATTTATCGAAAATTTATCTTTATTTGAAAATTTTAAGATCAACTGAGCTTAAACAATATAAATTACATTAATTGAAAAAAAAATCTATTGATTATTATTCGATAGGCATATAAAGACATTTGTTGAAAAAACTTACATTTGGAGACTAAAATATTTCTTAAAAATACCAAAAATTTTGTAACTCTAAAGTGATTTTAAATTAAATAAATCACAACAAAAGCCACTAACCTAACTTAATAACAACAAGTAAAAACATTAAACTTGTTAAATATTTACCTATACTTGAAGACTTAAAATTAAAAAAAAAAACTTTTGTAATAATTCTAAACTCAACACGTGGTTGTTAATCTTTCCGAAATCGCGGCACACTTTTGATTATAAAATTATTTTTGTGGAACACCAAAATCCATAACATATATATAGAAAGCAAATAAGTCATAATTTCAAAGAACACTTGTAACAACTACACGAAACACTAGTGTTCCACGAAACAGCGGGTTAAAACCACTGACTTAAAGTCTTGAAAGACGTTTTTAAAAAATTTCGAAAAATAACGTATCAAAAGTAATAAATGCTTAGAAATGATACAGAAAATAAATGAAATATTTTTCACACACTTAGAATAGTGATTCTAATGTTTAATTAAAAAAGTGATTCAAATGACTCAAACTTTTCACTATTAACCTAAAGTGAATTAAATTAAAATCCGGGAATCAACGCATTTTCATTGATTCATCTCCTCAAATAACGTTTACGAAAAAATCCAAATTATAAATGAAATATTTTTCACATTTAAAATAGTCATTCTAACGTGTTACAATAATAAAGTGATTCAAAGGACTCAAACCTTTAACTATTAATTTAAAAGAGTGATTTAACCAATAAGAATTAATGATGCATTTCAACTGATTCACGTAACGTTTACAAGCTAATCCGACGTGAAATATTTTTCACACTAATACTAATGTCTGCCGTTAAAAAAGTTTTAATTATTGACCTCTAAACTACTGATTTAACTAGTGACCAAGAATTAGCGATGAAATTCAACTAATGTAACGTTCACCAACTAATCCGACCTACAAGTGAAAACTTTTCCACATTTAGAATACTAATTTTGTGCCATTATAAAAGTGATTCAAACGACTCAAACTTTTAACTATTGAAATTTAAACTAGTGATTTAACGAATGATCGAGAATAACCGATGAATTTCAACTGATTCACGTAACGTTAAAGAACTAATCCAAACTAAAAGTGAATAATTTCCACACTTAGAATCTTGATTCTAATGTGTGTCATTAAAGAAGTGATTCAAATGACTCAAACTTTTAACTATTGATTTCTAAACCAGTGATTTAATTAGTGACTGAGAATTAGCGATGTATTTTCGTTGATTTGTCGTCGTAGGATGTTGAAGGAACGTGATGGTTTGGATTCGGGGGCTTGCAGCCCTTGCCCAGGAATGTTAGGCGGTGGTTCTGGTGTTGGGGGTGGATTGGAGGCGGCCATGTGCGCTGGATGCGGCGGCAGGATACACGATAGGTACTACCTACTGGCTGTTGATCGACAGTGGCATGCTCCTTGTTTGAAATGCTGCGAGTGCAAGATACCATTAGATACTGAACTGACGTGTTTTGCAAGAGATGGGAATATTTATTGTAAAGAAGATTATTATAGGTGAGTTAAGTTTAATATATTTCTTAGGGCCGGGTTCTGAACGCTTTGTTAACTATAACCAAATAGTTAGAAAATATTTGCTATGGTTACTTATGGGATTGTTATATTTTAACCGAGTTTAACCAAAAGATTAAACTCGGCTAAGCTTTTAGAAATCGGCTCTAAATGTTCTATCTTGGGATTGACAAACGTTTTGATAATCTGGGCCATATATTAGGTGTACCGGAAAGTTTTTTCGTTTTTATTATTAGTGCAGTATGTGAACTAGTCACGACTTATTCGCTAAATTAAACAGACGTCTTTTGCGTTTTGATTAAACTCTGTAATCTTGAGTACCTAATTATTGTTTTTGTTTCATTTTAAACCCTTGCATTTTAAAATGCCGGAGGAATTTTCATCAAAACATTTTTTATGCTGTTTAATGTTGTATGAGTACCATAAAAAAAAAACTGCTACAGTTGCTACATAAAACATTTGCACTGTTTATGATGATAAACTAAGTGTACGCACATGTCAATAGTGGTTTAAAAAATTTTAATCAGGAGATTTTTGCTTGAATGACGAACTTCGATCTGGAAGGCCCTATAAGAGAATTATTATGAGATGTTAAAACCGGGGCAAAGTGTTAAGTATTATCTCTACTGTGAACAATTGGATCGACTAAATAAGAACTTGATCAGAAATCGGCCAGAAATTGTGAATAACAGAGGAATTATTCTTCAAGGCGACAATGCCCATTTCACCCTCCGACTATCACTTATTTCGGTCACTGGAACACTTTTTAAGAAACAAGTTCAAGTCATTTAGAGATATGAACCATGTTAAAATGAGCCTTGAACAATTTTTTCCTTAAAAAAATCAGGAATTTTATAAATCGGGAATATTTTCTCATCAGGATGAGATCAGGATCTTTATCAGGATAAATGGCAGAGTGTTTTAGATCACAATGGTAATTATTTTACTCAATAAAGTAAAGTTTCCTTTCGATTTGTTTCTATTTTAATAATACCAAATAAAGGAAAAAACTTTCCAGTACACCTAATAGTTCGTTTTTCTGATGCATTCGAGTTACAGCGTTCACAGTTCCTAATTCTGCTGTCAGAGATTTTTACTAACTATTTATTTGTTGTAATCCTTTTCAACAAAGTCATGTAAATAAATTTAAATTTAGTTTTGCGGTTGAAGCAAGAATTTTTAGAAGATTTTATTACATCTTTAAAATAGTGCCTAGAGTTATTCGAAAGCCTATCTGTATAAAAATCAGTAGTTTTTTTCAACTGGGTGTTCCCATTAAACCCACAGTATGTAAATGTGAAATATTTTATCTCATTTAAATGTTCCCCGGTTAATTTTATAGGGCACATAAAGATGCGACCATTAAAAATAACATGATTGACAGGACAAACAAAAAATTGAAGAGCTATCGACATTTCAAAAATTATTGAAATTTAATATTCTAGTAACAGAATACTTCGTTCAAAATTTACAATTGTAAAATATTAAAAACCGTTTAAAAATTGCAGTTCATACAAGAGTTGTTTCATAAAAAAACTGAAAAATAAATACGCTGAAAATAGAAACAGTTTTCGATTGTTATTGTGAAAAAAACAATACGTGTCCAAAATATTTATAAAATTGGAGTATCGAAATTTACACGTGTAAGCAAAACTTTTAGCAAAACTTTTAGCAAAACTAAACAGGATGTCTACAAAGCTGCGTTTAGAGCTCGTAAATTAGTAGTCTATAGACCAGTATTTCTCAATCGGTGGTCCGCGGACCACTGGTGGTCCTCAAATTTTTAGTGGACCGCAAAAAGCTTATAAATGATTATTTTTGTGATTTTTGTTATTTTTTTTTTATGATCTTTTGTTCATTTTCTGTGATTTTTGTTTATTTTTCAGTGATTTTTTATTGCTGAGATATTATAATTAGTCTACATACACAATAAATTTGTTTAATAGTATATTTATTTTTGGTGGTCCGCGGTAGAAAATTAAATATTTTACTGATCCGTGGTACGTTTTCGGTTGAGGAACTGCTATTAGACCGGGAGCTCATGACAGTTTTTGGTCTCCGATTTCATACAGCATGCCTTTTGGTGGAGAGAATATTTACCCTGTGACAACAAAAAAGTGATGGTACTAAACTCCTGCACGCTTTCCGGTCATAGGGAAAATTGCATTTCCACTTAAACACAAAATTTTTGTGCTTTTCTCTGATTTAATATTGCTTGCCCTTTTGTCAAAAGAAAGTTATAACAAATTTAAAGTCTTTTAAATATATGCATGCGATTCGGAGGGTCCCAAAGGGCTCAAACGGTCATGTGATCTTGTAATAAAAAAATATGATTTTCCGCGTTTTCATACAGCATGCCTATAATTAAAAGACTTTAAATTTGTTATAACTTTCTTTTGACAATAGGGCAAGCAATATTAAATCAGAGAAAAACACAAAAATTTTGTGCAAGTGGAAATGAAATTTTCCCTATGACCGGAAAGCGTGCAGGGGTTTAGTACCATCCCTTTTTTGTTGTCACGACGTAAATATTCTCTCCTCCAAAAGGCATGCTGTATGAAATCGGAGACCAAAAATGTCATGAGCTCCCGGTCTATATAGACTATGGCTTGTGCACTGTTGATTGTCACTAACAACTTTGTAGTTAGTGAGTTGATTTAATGAGACAGACATTTAAACACATTGGCTATCTCAGTCTACATCGTAGAGAAAGTTTACATTGTATGCCTTTTCATAACCTAATAAAATGCCATTACAACAAATATCGCCCAAAATTACAAAGGCGAACATATGCTCAATTTAGGAAATTAGGTTAGGTTTATCTAATAAAAATCTAGGATAGCAGAATTAGGAAAACGATAATTGATAATACACATTTTACGAAGCCGCAGTTGGTTTAAAGCCGTATATGTCGCATTATTCGTAACGCACTTATTTCCAGAGCAGTTAACGCTGTCTTGAACTATTGAAAACTGACACGCTCGAATACGCAGTATGGTGGTCATATATTGTACTAGGCGCTCTAGTACTGTTTGAACTTATTACATATATGTTCTAGTGTTGAATTTTTGTTAGAATCTCGATAGAAGTTGTGAAAAACTTTAAAAGTAGGACAAATTGTAGTGTTTTACGGTGTTATTCAAGGCAGGACAAAGTTTTTTCTTTTCTTAAGAAAAATGTACGGAAATGTAATATTAAGTCCAGATTGGGAAAAGATTTGGTTATGGACCGGAGGAAGGTATGGGAATATATTCTGAGTTAAAAAGTAACTGATACTATGCGAGTTTGTTCATTACATTTGTCGCAGAAAGACAAAATTGCACTAATATACTTGCACCTGAGTTGCATAATTAACTTTTAGCTGCTCCTGTCCAACTAAAACTAATTTTATTTCATAAACACTGAACATAATGCACTTGTTTGCAAACAGAATCCATATATTGTAAATTCAGATGATCGTCACTCAGATGAACCACATAAAATTACGTGCCCGGCATTTAACACCTGCTTAACTACAAATTACACTTCAATAAATCTACTAAAATTAAACTTTAAATACTGTAATTTGATACCCACCTTCTGTTATACACCAAGATACATGTGTAGCGCTTAAAAATTAAAAAATTTAGCAAATATTTCCTCACATTTTCATAAAATAAAAATGTACTGTTCTTAAATTAACCTGTTCGCTATCAGCATATCGCTGGTGACCTGGCAATACCTCCTATTTGCATAAATAGAAATTTAAAGAAGAGGGAAAAAACTGCTTTATGTCAACCGTTTTTGCGTAGTTTAAGAAAAAAGGTATTGTTTTGTACGGAATTTAGACCTTAAATATTTTTCTTGTTTAAGAAGTATTGTCAGAACTGGTGCACTGATACGTGGGTTTCAATGCAAACCAAGAACTAGTTTTCGCTAAAAATTGTAGATAGGAGGTATTACCAGGTTACAGTGATATTTACAGCTGAGTACTAGACACAACAGCCATATTGCCTTGGAGTACAGCGCCGCCACCGGTAATGTCACTTCTCAATAAACTAAACTTATCCACAACGCACAGTGAACAATCATCTAATTTAAAGAGCTCTAAACGCAGCCTTAGTTCTATATGAGAAACTTAAATCAAAATTACTATCTTTATTATTCTAGATGTTTTAAGGTTAACTTTCAAAGTGGAAAAAATTTGACAACATTATTTACAGAAGGATGTCGTGTTAAATTTGATTTGAAATTTCCTGGATCTATTTTAGTCTGAAGGTCAGGATTGCCCTTTTAATTGGCTTCCACTTAATTTTTTATTTAAAAATATTTAAAAGTTCACATCCAAATAAAGACCAATTATTTTCTGAATCGTTCTGAATTCCGTTAGAACCATAAAAATAACAAAGGCCTTCTGTGCAACGGAGTGCAGTAGTGAAAGAGTCGTGTGGTCTTCACCGACAAACACATAAATATCTGTCTGTCTTAATTAGGGACCCCAGAGTGTCACAATCTAGAACAAAAGCATAGCTGAATCCAAATTGTAATTTATTGGATACAAATTTGTGTCAGGGTTAAGTATTTACAAATAAATTATTTAAGGTACTTCCGGAACACAATTTTGGACAATTAGAATTTTTTTCACAAACATTTTTAGTAAAGATATTTAAATTTACTGGATAAATCTGGAGATCAATGAAGTAGTGAAGACAATAAAAATTTCCATTAACTGGAAAATCGGTAGCAGTTAAGCAAATGTAATAAGCAAAGTTAGTGGGGATAAATCTTATACATAAAACTCAATTTCTGTTTGTCTGTTTTTTATGCAAAGAACATGTTTCATCAAATTTAGTAAAGAGGGGTAAAATAATCCGAGGAAGGTTTTAGTGCGGGTTTCAACTTCGCCTAGGGGGCGTTGTGGAGGGTAAACCATCAGTTTAGCACTCACCGTGCAGTTTGAATTGATTACATAGGCTAAACCTTACGAGATATATTCACAAAATGTAGATGTTAACAAGATTAAAAAAAAAAAAAAAAAAAACGGTAGCATATACCTATCATTCACCCATATCGTGCATTGGGCAATTTTCTGTTTTTAAACGTAAAAGTTTTCGTATAAAGTTTGTGGGTATATAGCATCGGAGTTTTATAGTGATGTATCAATTATTTTAGAATGATAAATTAGAGCATTTCACGCAGAATCATAAAGTATTTTATCTGATGTATAGTATCATCAAATATTGATAATAACGAAATTATCACAGTGTAAAGTGCACAGCAATGTTAAAAGTTGTACTTGTACGAGGGATGTTTTCAAAGTGCTGGGAATTTAGCTATAATTTTTATTATTTTGTTAATTTTCGTCAATATTACAATGTAGTTTTTCAACATAATCTCCATTTAACTGAATACATTTATCCCAACGATAAACTAATTTTTTTGACAAGTATCAGACCTATTGAGTTTCTTTTCTGGTCCCAACAGTCTTGGCACACAGCGCGGCGAAACCTTGCTAACGCCCAAACAATCATGCAAGATGTCATGAACTTGTCGTGTACCTATCCCTAGGCGCACACTAATTTGACGAATAGTCATTCGCCTGACCTCTTTCAGAAGGTCTTCGACGGCAGTAATGTTTCTTTCATTTACCGACGTGCTTGGGCGCCCACTGCGTGGATTGCCTTCTAGTTATGTTCTACCGGTTTTAAAACGATCGATCTACCGATAAACAGTACTTTTGGATTCTGCAGACTCTGAATAATTTCTGATGTTTTCACACCTTCTTTCCACAAAAAGAAAATTATTGCTCTTTGAGATTTTGTTGCGCCATGGTTACAAAAACAGTGCTATGAAAACGCGTCTATATCAGTCGAACACCTAAATCAGACTGAACAATATTGCACTCAGGGGCGCACACAAGGGGAGGGTCCAAGGGGTCCGGACCCCCCCCCCGAACTGTGAGAAGTGAGGCATTTTTTTTTGCCCTTCACTTAAAATTTAGAAGGGAGGAACTTTTTTTTTGCTCTTCACTTAAAATTTAGAAGGGAGGACCTTTTTATTTTGCTCTTCACTTGAAATTGATATTTTGCCCTGTGTTTATAAAAATTATGTATAATTGGACCCCCCCCCCCCAGCCAAAAATCTGTGTGCGCCCCTGATTGCACTAGATAGTTGCATAAACATGTCAAGACTTGTCTGGCACCAATAACATTGCCTATAAGTTCTGCGTAATTTAATTATAGCACAATTCCCAGAATTTAGGAAACATCCCTCGTATGTCGCTATTTGATGCAAAACTTACTCTAAGTTGCATCATTTCGTCCAGTTGGTTGCAGTATATTTCTTCTGTGATCGATAAGTCAGGTTTTTTTTGTTTGGTTTTTAAGTTACCTGTACGAAATTTGGAGAACCAATTGGATGTTGTTGCTGCGTAGTAACACTAGAGCCAAATACACTATTAATGTTTCGCGCGGTCTGCGATGCCGTAGTTCCATGTAAGAACTCATATCTAATAATAATGCGAATTTCCGATCGTTCAATTTTCAACAAAATTAATTTCAAAAAATAGTTTTTGATATATTTTATATCATACAATGCTTTCTTTAAACAGGCGAGATGTGTAACTTTCCAACAAAAAAAACAGAAACAGAACGGTAAAATATTAATCCAATGTCAGATAATAAGCTGTTAAAGTTGGCAATATTATTAACCACAAATTTCATCCTTGACAACCTGATATATTTAACTTTAACGTTGTTAGCGTTATGTTCTACTTTCTTGTAGCCCAGCTAGTAGTACACACAGTATATAAGCATACAACATACGATTAATATACAGTGCTTCCAAAACTAGAGCACATTCCTGAGTGTTAAGATATTTCCAAGTATACCAGAATATCAAAATGTCTTATCAAACTAAATATGGATAAAATCTTTAGTGTTCAATAAAAATTGAATAAGACACATGACAAAACCGTCATATGCAGATGTATCAAAGCCTGTTTGATTAATTAATTATGTGGTCATATTTAAACGCGACTCTCCTGCCCCCTCGCTAACCCGCTTTGAACTAACTCCCGAGATATACCTGTCATAATTTGTGTTTCCTGTTGTTATGACACAAGCTCGTACGATAAGATATTTTAATAGTGACAAACACTATCGGACACATCAATCTGAATGCGCCAGCCACATACAGGGTGGACTGGAAGATAGGTACAGAAGATATTGTTTGTTTATACGCGGGTCTTAACTAGACTGTTGACATGACTCGAGTTTTTTTTGTCAATAATCGTATGAAGAAGGTTGGAAAATAGAGATTGTTGGCTGATGAAAACTGACAGGCTTTGGATGAGGCGGATTTAATTAATTTTATTTTGTGAAACTGTTTGAAGAGATATGTTAATTCAACTGTACTCTAAGAACAGTATATCTGAAAGCAATGTTGTAGCTATAATATACGAGCCCTGTCCACTATCAGTTGGCCCAGCTACGAAATTTTTACTTATTGGTGATCAATTAACAGAATGCGAATAGTTTATGAAATATAGGTAATATTTTATTTTCAATTAAACATTTTAGAGATTTACGATTAATATTTACAACTATTAACGTAAATTAATAAGAAAAAAATAATATTTCAATTGGAAAGTCATTAACTTGGAAACTTATTTCAGAAGTTACCACTGGGTAACGTCACCTTTCATTTTTATAACGGCATTAATTCTTCTAGGCATAGTATGTAAAAGGTCTTGGCATTGTCGAGGAGTAAAATTATCCCATATTTCTTGAAGCTTTAGTCTTAATTCTGGAATTGTTCTAGCCGGTGTCATACACAATCGTTTTTTCATTTTGTGCCAAAGTGTCTCGATGGGGGATAAGTCTGGGCTACTTGAAACCCACTCTAAAAGTGGAATAGAATGATCACGGAACCATTTCAAAGATTTTTTTGACGTATGGCAAGCGGCTCCATCTTGTTGAAAAATAAAATCCTCCCCAGAGATTAATGCATGTTCCATAGTTGGCAACAGAGACTCCTCTAAAATACTGAAATATTTGGCTGTGTTAACAATGCCATCGATAAAGTGAAGTTTTCCTACACCTCTTGCAGACATTGAACCCCACACCATGACAGATGCTGGAAATTTCACCTTCCTTTTCAAGCAATCGGGATGATATGCTTCATGTTTCTGACGAACAACTCTGCTCCGGTTGTCCCCTACACAGACTTCAAATCTAGACTCATCGCTCCATTGCACGCTGTTCCACTTTACACAATTCCATATTTTATGTTCTCTTGTCCATTTCAACCTGTTTTTCTTTTGCTTAGACGTCAACAATGGTTTTTCCTTGGCTTTTAGAAAGAAAGTTTTATAAATTTCTGTAAATATACATTTAAGAGTCCGATTAAAAAATATTACCTTATAGGTTCCAAATCCTAATTTTTTTATCTTCCTTATGACATGTAGACCTTGAAACACTTCTTCCAACAACATCGCTCCACAGTACACTCAATGGACTGTAGTTAGCACGTCTGTTATCCTTAATAATTCTTTTCAATGCACGTTTTTCATTGTCCGTCAGTGTAGTTTTCTTCACGTACTGGGGCTTTGGCGCAACTGAACCACTTGTTTTGTACAATTTTACAATATTTCTAATACTGTATCTTGACAAACCTAATAATTTTCCGATTTCGAAATAGGTTTTTCTTGTTTTTGCTAAGTTCACGGTTAACCGAATTTTTTCATCAATAGCTTTGCCTCTGCCCATGTTTTAAAATTATTTAGACTTAACACTTTTAACATCACAGTCAATAAACAAACTTTGTTTTCCAACGCCTACTACGCATAGCTACCGCAAAAACCCAGTTATTTCTTATATACAGTACAAGAATACATGAACTCAAAAAATACGTTTGTTTTTACGAAGATTATTTTTATAACCACAAATTAAATATTACGGAATAAATTTTGACCCCTTTGCTTCTAATATGATTATATTTTCAAAAAATGTACAAAGCAGCATTTACTTTTACTTATTATTTAATAATTTCTAAAGAAACTGAAAATCGCCCCCTCCATCCCCTCTTACTGCGGCTCTGTACATATGCACAACTCAAGGTGAAATTATATGAATATAAAAAAATCAGCTGTGGCCACCACAGGACCGACCGCCATTATAAAGTACTTATATAAATTACATTCTAGCAGCAGAGTAGAAATAACTTGACCTAATATTTTCTAACATAGATATTATTTATCATGACCATGGAAACGTTACATATAAATATGAAAAAATTGAGACATGGAAAAAATTTCGAAAAATTTTACAGAAATTATTCGAAATTTTTCGTTTTATCAAAAAACGTCTCAAATAAAAGTTATTAGTTATTGCTTTTATAGCAACTTTTGTTTAATAAATTTTTTCGAGATATTTTTCTGTTGTGAAATATTTGCAAAAATCTTAAAATCGACACGAGTAAACTCCCAGTTTTAGTCAACCGATTTTTACCAATAGTTGATCAACTTATGCCATAGATGGGAGAAGCTTAAATATGAAGTTTCATAAAAATCCTTTCAGCCGAATTTGCTCTGCACGTGTACACAGACAGACGGACAGACAGACGGACAGACAGACGGACAGACAGACGGACAGACAGACAGACCGACAGACATCATGCTAAAAATAGTCAAAACGTTATGTAGGGACCTCAATTCGTGGAGATCCATCGAAATCTCGTAACGTCAAAATTGGTATGATCACAATACCTCCCTTATATATGTTGGCGGTCGGTAAAAAGTTTCGATACTTATGGCCACCACAGATTGATTACATTTGTTATAGATATATTATGCTCATGTTTCCTCGCTTAGATCTCCGTATTTTTTGCGAGGTCTTCCAACAAACCAAGGAATGGTCAAACTTTCTTCTCATATATTCTCAATCTTTATTTATTTTGCTTGTGGAATTTTGTTTTGTATTGATAAGAAACCGATATCGATCTAAAAGAAGTAGCCGATCAATTACAGTTCTTTTAAAATTTTAAGAAAAAATTACACACCATATTTTACCGAAAATTTAAAAGAGAACTTAAAGCATTTTTCAACTGAGTTTATTTTTAAATTGTCACTATTTAAATTCACATTTTTTCACCAGATAGTCTAATTTTAAAATACATAATTTAGGTTTTTTGTGTGAGTTGAAATTAAACGAGGTGTATGAAAAAGTCTAAATGTTAAACACATGTTAAGGACGGCAAGTTCTCCAACATTTCAGTATTTCATTTGAGCGTAAAAGAAATACTTTATACCACATTCATCATGGAGTTTAGAAATGATTTCTGCTAGCAAAATATAAATCGTGCCAGTGCTGTTCGTTTTGATAGCCATCGCAATTTAGTATATATTAAGGACTAGGAATGGGAATTTATTTTTGAATATCGATATATGCGCGATTCGATATATCGTAAGTGTGATATCGATATTCGATATATATCGAAGTAAAAATATCGATATTTTCGATATATCGAAATAATTAACACGTAACATGTAAGACATATAAATTACAGTTTGTTTTTTTGTTGGCCTGGCGGGAAAAGAATTCGCCAATTGACAGACAATCACTTTACAGTTGGTACTCACCCAGCTACCAACCAACTTTCTAATATTTTCCTAGTTAACTGCTTTTAATCCTAATTAATTAAATATATATGTGCTGTCCACTTTTGTAAGGACAAACCAGATCTTTTTGGTTACTTTTAAAGTGTATTATGGACTTTAAATGTCAATCAAAAATATTCCTTACGCAGTAATACCGACTTTAGATTTATTGGTTATGATCATTATTAAGAAAGTGACATTTTTTATAATTTTTAGGGTTTTGTAGGTATCACCAAAAAACCCTTATACCGTCATTTTGTCGTCGGTCTGTCTGTCTGTCTGTCTGTCTGTCTGTCTGTCTGTCTGTCTGTCTGTCTGTCTGTCTGTCTGTCTGTCTGTCTGTCTGTCTGTCTGTCTGTCTGTCTGTCTGTCTGTCTGTCTGTCTGTCTGTCTGTCTGTCTGTCTGTCTGTCTGTCTGTCTGTCTGTCTGTCTGTCTGTCTGTCTGTCTGTCTGTCTGTCTGTCTGTCTGTCTGTCTGTCTGTCTGTCTGTCTGTCTGTCTGTCTGTCTGTCTGTCTGTCTGTCTGTCTGTCTGTCTGTCTGTCTGTCTGTCTGTCTGTCTGTCTGTCTGTCTGTCTGTCTGTCTGTCTGTCTGTCTGTCTGTCTGTCTGTCTGTCTGTCTGTCTGTCTGTCTGTCTGTCTGTCTGTCTGTCTGTTCGGTAAAAATTGTAGCCAAACGGCTAAACCTAAAGAGTTGAAATTTGGCATGCTTGTACAACTTTTTGACCCGCACATAGGAAAAATACTAAAACATCTAAAAAACATATCCCCCTAAAAATATAAACAAATATGTGCTCATCGAAAAAAAATATATTTTTTAAAATTCTGAGTAGGGTATCAAATGAAAGCCCTTAGTACGTGGATTAACGATCAAAATTTTATTTTTGCAAAATAAATTATTTTGACGCGATTTTTGCCAAAATTGTGCAAAAAAATTTTTGTCCCACACCCTGTAGCCCAGATGGTTTAAACTAAAAATCTGAAAAAATTATAAGTACATTGGTGTGAACCGGAATAGTACAACAGGAATTTTTGATCAGATTACGTTTTCGAAAAATAACGCATTTTTTGTGTTTTTAACCAAAATATGTTAAATATTTAATTCGCTATAAAACCCACTAGATAACTCAGCGCTCATAGCGATGTGCGTTTCGTCATTGCTTTGTAATTTGCCAGAGAGGTAACTTGCAAACTAGAGTTCGAATCCTGTCAATTTTAATTTTTCTGTTTTTTTTTGCAGTTTTCTTTTGTTTAAATTATTTTATCAAAATTCTAGTTATGTTTTGGTAAATGTTGCATTTAATTTTTAAAAGCGTAAATTTAATAACCACTGGGAAGTGTTGAAATTATAATGAATGTATACGAAATCAGAGGGCGGGGCTAATTATTTAAGCAACCAATAGAACCAATTAAATAATTGTATTAGGCATTCGAATTAAAATTCATAAAAAAATATTTTGACATAAAATTTGTTTTGGCATCCCAAATAATCATCATTCAGTTACTAAATACCTGCAAAACCCTGAAATGTGTGAAAATTCACACTTCACATCAATTTTTTAATACCAACATGACATTATTATAAAGGTGCAAATTATAAAATTTCGTCTTACAGGCTATTCCAAGCGATTAGGCGGAACTAAATGGAAATTTCGTTATTTTAGGTTGTTACGAAAACGGACCTTGCTTGGGTTATTTCATGTTTCAGTTTTGGTATGTGAAAATTTTAAATTCCAACAGTGAAACCCCGGAAACGAATGACATATGTCAAATATTTTAATACATTTTTCTATATTTTGACAAAAACATAAATAAATGGGAACTTGTTATTAAGAATGTCACAAAATTAAAATACAATGAAAAGGACATTTTATAATGACAATTAATTTAATCTAGAATTTAAATTAGAGTATGACTTACAAAGCTTAAACAAAATGACCAAAAGTTCGAATTAATAGATAAAAATTACTAGATTTCAAAATCTAGTGCCGCCTAAACGTTTGGAATAGCCTACATTTGTTTTTACAAAAGTGAACAGCATATATTTAAATGTAAAAAATATACAAGAATACCGATATTTTGTGCGAATATCGATATTTTGCGTGATATATCGCATTTCAAATATCGATATAAAAATATCGATATATTTTTCTAAAGTATCGATTTTTTCGAAATATCGATATATCGTTCCCATCCTTATTAGGGACGTGGCGGATCGAAAAAAAAATTGATGTGAAGTGTGAATATTCACACATTTCAGGGTTTCGCAGGTATATAATAAGTGAAGGCGGTATGCTGAGTGTGTAGGACAAATTTTACTTTGTAGTAATCATGGAAAAATGAACGATATTTTTAAAATAATTTATCGTCTGTTAATCATATAATAAGACTGGTTATTAAATTTATGCTCTTAAAAATTAAATGCAACATTTGTCAAAATATAATTAGAATTTTGACAAAATAATTTCAACATAATAAAAATGCAAAAAAAAACAGAAAAAATAAAATTCACTCCGTACTCGAACTCGAAACCCTTCGTTTCCAGCGAGTTTTAGCTTACGACACCAGTGATCTAACCCATTACGCTATCGCACGCCTTGCATGTGAGTGTCTTACATTGGTATAACTTTTGTACTTTGTGAACCAAAAACCACAAAAAATGCGTTATTTTCCGAAAACATAATCTGATCAAAAATTCCTGTTGTACTATTTCGGTTCAGACCAATATACATTACTTAGAATTTTTTTAGATTTTTAGTTTAACGCTACGTACAACCCCCAGAGATTATTAATTTCTTATACAAAACTAATAATCTGAAATAAAATTAGCGACAATCTATACATCAAATTTTGCACACAATGTTTATCTATCTAATAGGATATTTTCGAATGTAGAAAAAATTATTGTAAAAATGTTATTGCTAAATAACTTAATAATAGGTATTACACAACAATGTTCTGTAATTTTTTAAATATATTTGTGGGTTTCAAATAATTTTTATATTTACATAGTTTTGTGTAGAAATGTTCAGATAATACGTTAACATTTATTTCGACATGATTGTTTATAGTTTAGATCCTTCGTCGAAAAATATTTTTCTTGATGATAATGAAATTTCACTTGGTACAAGCATTCTTTACATAAAATGAATCATTTTTATCCGCCGCACCTATATTGAGAACTGCGGCAGATTCGAGGTGGCGGCAAAAGTAGATTACCAAGTACAATAACTATAAGTAATTTTCACAATAGAACAAATTGTCTCCAAACATATTTGTAGAATGGAGCTTTAGCTACAATTTGCCGCATGGTACACAAATATGCGTCGAATGGTTTACAAGATGGCGTCTATAACGCAAGTTGTTTATTTACAATTACATGACAGTTCTTTTGACAATTAAAAATATCCTATTAGGTAGATAAAAATTCGCTGAAAATTTTGATGTATAGATTGTTACTAATTTTATTTCAGGTTGTTAGTCTTGTATAGAAAACTGTACGGTTGTGCGCACCCTTAAACCATCTGGGCTACAGGGTGTGGGACAACATTTTTTTTGCACAATTTTGACAAAAATCGCATCAAAATAATTTATTTTGCAAAAATAAAAATTTGATCGTTAATCCACGTACTAAGGGCTTTCATTTGATACCCTACTCAGAATTTTAAAAAAATATTTTTGTTTTCGGTGAGCACATATTTGTTTATATTTTTAGGGAGGTATGTTTTTTAGATGTTTTAGTATTTTTCCTATGTGCGGGTCAAAGAGTTGTATAAGCATGCCAAATTTTAACTCTCTAGGTTTAGCTGTTTGGCTACAATTTTTACCGAACAGACAGACAGACAGACGACAAAATGACGGTATAAGGGTTTTTTGGTCATACCTACAAAACCCTAAAAAACGATAAATAGAAAAAAAACACGTCCTTATGTTCCGAAAGCAACAATCCTAGCACTGAGCCAGGACAACTCATTGAGAAGTTATATTGCTGGACCCATCTGTATTTTTTTATTGAAATTTATCATCAATATATTTTTCTAAACAATTCAAAATCGAAGAAAAAATTCAGCTTCCAATTAAATGTAGGTTTGACACAATCGGATTCTTGGGCAGGAAACAAATTCTCTAAAATTTATAGACACAATTAGTAAATATTCGTCGAATCCCCTCCCGGAGGAGGAGCAACTGCAATAAAAATGTGTGGAATTGTAGAAACTCGTAGTTCTGAACAGTTCTTTCCACGGAATGACTAATGATGAAATTAACTGGGAGGACGGGCACACATTATACGGCAACTGAAAACATTTCTAGTGGTGCTAAATGCTTGTACCTGACCACACCTGTATCCTTCATCGTCACAAATCATGATGAAATCTATTTGAAGGAAAATAATTTAATGAATAATTTACTACAAAATATTGGAAAAGGTATTTTATCGTTTTATAAATGCCAGTGCCGCAACAAGGGTGGTGCGACAGGTGCCGCCGCACCAGGCGCCGGATTCATAAGGGCGCCGAATGGCCAAATTTTTTTTTTATTACTATCTTTTATGGTAATAAACTATAATCAACACAAATTTGATTTCATAATCGAAAGTTTCAAATGGCAGGCAAGATCATTAATTGATGACAACTGTGTACAACTGCCACTGCAATGCAATTATTAGAAGTGATCCACACTTACGATTTAAAAGATGTGTACCCTAATACTGGCATTGCACTGCGCATATTTTTAACGCTCCCTGTAACTGTTGCTTCGAATTAACGCAGTTTTAGTAAATTAAAGTTAATAAAAAATTATTTGCGTTCTACAATGGGCCAAGAGCTTGTAAAATTTAGCTTTAATAGAAAATACTAGAAAATACAGCGCAGTCATTAAATTATGTAGACATAATTAACGAATTTTCGCAGTTAAAATCCAGAAAAGTTCATATTATTTAATTTTCCATTCCGTTAAAGTGATTATATAATATATTATTAAAATACCTAAATATTTATTATTTTTTGTTCAAATATCCCTTTTTTTGTCATTAAATATATATTTTTTTATTTATTTTGTTATTCAATTATGTAATATAATATTTCTTTAGCCCTTTTGTGTTTCATTTTAGGTGTTTTTCATTTTGTGTTTTATTGACCTAGAGTTTATTATTTCACTTTTTATATTAGTTGATTATCATGATTTTTGAGTTTATTAAAAGATTTGTAACATAATTTGTTAATATAATAGTTAAAATTGCAATTTAAACCAAACCAAAGAAAAAGGTTAAAACTAAACTAAAAAATAATACCAACGAATGTTTTTTTTTAAATTTTTTTTATACATTTATTGTTAAAAAAATGATTTTATAATATATATTTTTGTATGTTCCTTTACTGGTAATAAGATAGTTCCTTAATTAGGAGTAAGTGTTCCTTTTCTGGCGATTTTGTGATTTTTATGAATAAAGTTATGTTTTTTATTTTTCTAAGTTATTCTTTTATTTTCACTTGCATCAAAACAAAACAATAAGATTTTAAGGATTCTCTATAAAATATGAAAAGTAAATATCTTAAATAACATTTTGGTGAAGACAACGTAAGTAAATGTTTTAAACGTTCCCTTACTGATGCAATCACCCTACTATAAAATTTTAAAAATTGCGTATGTAATTAGTGAGGGTAGGAGGGGGGCGCCAAATAATTTTACGCACCAGGCGCCAATTTATGTTGATGCGGCACTGATAAATGCTCATTCGGAACTTGTGTTGGATTGTTATATTCCTAATCTGGTCAGCATATTATTTATAGGTTTTTCTTTTTGAGCCATTTACCTTGCCTTCCGATATTTTTCTACGACAATAGGGGATAGGCATGATTTTTTTATTTATTTTTTTTATTATACTCCTATTGTTGCATATAAACATAAAAAACAGTTTAGCATTTTTTTTTTAATTTGAAGGCTTAAAAAAATTATAAATGTATGTAGCGCGCGGAAACGGCGTGTGACGTCATACCCCAACTAAGAACAGCCTACCCAGTGTACTGAGTACAGCCTGGGTTATTAGAAGTTAAATAAAATAAAGTTTAATTCTATAAAAACAATTTATACATGTTTACCGAATTAAATTTTATATTAAAATATATAAAATATGGAAGATCCAGGCCCCAGTACTTCGAAACATAGTCGAAAATATTGTTTAGTACCGATGTGCACAAATAGTTCAATTAGAAATCCAAAAAAAAACAATTTATATCATTACCTGATGGCGAAAAACAACAGAAAAGGCGAAATTTGTGGCTGAAAGCTATGAGGCAAAATAAAACCGATATTTCAGAAAAAAGTAAACTTTATGTTTGTGAAGACCATTTTAACGTGAGTACATATATTTTATAAATTATTTTCATAATAATTGCGTGAAAAATTGTTTAAAAACAAATACAAAACTCTCGAACAATACAATATACACACGTAAAGATTATGTTTAGTCTGTATCTGTGACGTCAAACCGCAGCAGTCTCAGTCGTATTTACTCGGCAACCTTATATTAATATTTTAATTAAAAAATTTGGCTATAATATTAATTAAAATGTGATTTTTGTTGTGTTAGGTGACATAACTAACATTAACATATCAAAAAAATTTAGTTTTAAGGAAATATAAATTTTATGCGTATCCCCTATTGTTTTCCTAGCCAAGTGTCCAAAAACCTACGAGTATATTCATAAAATCGTCGCATATTTGGTTTCTACACGTTTCAGATGATTATAAGACGATATCCGCAAAAGAAAACAATTTCTGTCTGACTGTCTGTCCGTCCGTCCGTCTATCTGTGTGTCCGTCTATCTGTATGTATGTCTGTATGTCTGTATGTCTGTATGTATGTATGTCTGTATATCTGTCTGTCTGTCTATCTGTATGTCTGTATGTCTGTATGTCTGTATGTCTCTCTGACTGTGCGTCTGCCTGTCCGTCTACCTGTCTGCCTGTCAGTCTGTCTATACGTTTGTCTGTCTGTCTGCCTGTCTGTCTGCCTGTCTGTCTGTCTGTCTGTCTGCCTGTCAGTCTGTCTATAAGTTTGCGCGAGATTCATTCAAAAATAGCTGGACATAATATAATGAAATCTGGTATGATGACAGAGTAGAAATAGGATTCAAACATAGGATACATAATATCTAAAAATTTCTATTTTAAGAGAGTATTTAGGGGTTAAAATTGTATACTAAAAAACTTAAAATATCTCCCAAATCGTTAATAACAGAAAATTTTATATGACAAAAATTGTTTATAATAAGAAAACATTTTTTTTTCTGTTAGTTGAGTGAGTTACGAGAGGACACCCCAAAACTAAACTCTTAAAATAATAACCCAAAACTAACTCGCTTATAATTTAATTAACAGCAAAAATAAATATAAGAAAAATCCCAGCAAACATTCAACTAACGGCCGAATGCTGGCAAACTGCTTTTATGCTGGTAAATTACTGGCACCAAACGTAAGTGCAACGCCAGTATTAATAATGTACTTCACATTTGTATTTCGCATTCCGCCTATACGAAGTACTTTACCAGCATTTTATAAGCACTCTTCTTCACTCATACTTTTTACTTAAAACCATCAGAAATAAATCTTGCAACTAATGCGATTATTTTGCACTTTACCGTTACTGGGCCAGCAACTGATACATCAATGGGCCAGTAACGGCCCCGGGGACACCGGGGTACTGGCCCATTACTTTCAATGCCGGGGAGTATGTGCTTTACCAGTACTGGCCCGTATAAAAATGTTTGCTGGGATGGTTCTGATTATTTTCTGTTGATTAATATTTGGGGGACCATAAAGAGCGCTACCTATACACTTGAAATATATCAGTTATCATAAGCAGTTATCAAGAAATCATCAAATATTACCAATAAGAAGATTTGTAGATTTTCTTGACTTCGTTCATTCTTTCCACTATTCATTAGACCATCATTTCGGCTAATTAGACACTTTCTCGTTAATGGTTGGGGTGCATTTTCCATCAGTGCGATGGAAAATGCAGAGTCTGCAGTCTTGAATAATTGCTCCATATACATACTCTAACATACAGCAGGCGCGCACCCAGAATATATCCTTAGTAAGGGCTCAAAAAGGCAAATCATTTTTTTTTTCTTGAACACAGCTTTAAAAATTCAATATATTCAAGATGAAAAGATGAAATCTGCGGTTCGATTTCATCTTTTCATCAATGGCCCTTCGGTCGGCTCAATCTTTAAAAAATGGTGGATTTTCATCTTGATGTGAAAATAGTCAAATCGATCAACAGTTTTTTTAGTTCTTATTTGGGAGGGGGGGGCAAGCCTGTAAGCTCCTTCTGCCTGTGTGTGCGCCGTCTAACCAGTAATCTATATTTAAAGTAACTTTTTCAATATTTTTAAATGTTATCCATAGCTCAATAGTTTTGATTGGTGACAATAGGTAATGACATGCGAATATTTATATTTGACAGGCAGGAAATCAACGTAACGGCCGGGCAATGTTGTGATAACGGACGGCGGGCAGCAGGCAGCGAGAGAGATGTCATACGCACCCGCCAGTTCTCACGGGAAATACCGCATTCACCAACATTTTTATAAACGCTCAAAATAACTCCTGTATGATTAGGATCGATCAAATTATTTCATTTTAATTGACAACTGATTTTTATAAAATACTGTAACAACAACGTGTGTTGTATAAAATATAAACAATGTTGTTAGGCAAGAATAAGGCAACCAGAGTATAATGTGTAAAGAAAATTATCCAAATTTTCATAGAGTAGCTTTAAGCTACAGCCAGTGCTATAGTCGTAAAATCAGCAAAGGGTATACTGTACATATATCTAAAAAGTAAAGGGTATACGGCCCCGAATAACTTTGCTTAACGCATAGAAATTTTGAAAAAAACTGGGTATACGGTATTCATTCGAAACAAAACAGAAAGTATAAGCCGTATACCGCCGTATATTATGCACTACAGCCCTGGCTACAGCACATTAGCTTCGTCATTCACCTCGTTTCATCTCATCACGTAGGCATTATTACATTACCACAACAAAAATACATTACATAATTATTTGTATTTATTTAATAATGTATACAATTTATTGTTAAGTACCCTAATTTTGCTAATAATCTACACATTCTACATAATTTACACAAGAAACGTTCGGCATAAGATTTCTGTATGCGCCGTGCCACACGACAATCGTTCAGCATATACCGTGCAGTGCAGTTTGTGCTACACACTCGTCCCATTTTCAGAGCATGCGGCAATCTGTGCAATAGAGTTTTTCGCGGTAAAAATATAAGTTTTTAATACAAAACAAAATGAGTGAAAACAATCAATATATAATTGTTTATGCCTGTAGCATTTTCCAAATAAATAGTAGACATCATGATCATTAATTCCTTCTCTAAAGGAACTGGTTTTTGTCCTTTATAATAATGTTTTATTTTACAAGCTTGCATTTTCTGCAATAGACTCCCATTTTCTGAATAGGGGAAGCCGGAGCATAACAGGCTCCCGGGGTATAACGGTCTCCCTTCTTTCTGGCTGTTAAAGCATGCCGCCATGTTTGGGTGCATTCCAATCACGTTCTGTACTTCGCTGTGTCTTCCGAGAGTGGTTGTATGACTGACAGCTGGCGTTTATTTTGTAAATTGGTGAAACGTGTTTTTTGCTGTGATATATTTTTCACACATATCCAGACGTTGATTGCTCCAATGCAGAGCATGTGGCAAGTGGGCACATTGTTCTTGCACTGGAGAAGATGATAACGATGAGGAATGCACTCACGTGTGTTCATTCTGCGCCAGATTTTAGCTGATTGCCCATTTACTCCGCCCGTGCTCATTCTGCCCCGACTCCGGGGCAAAATGAGCACAAGGGAGCTTTTTTTATATCGTCATAACTTTTATTTTTGTATTTTTCTAAGTTTTTTACTGTCTGTAATAATTAAACAATAAATCATCTTACGAATAAACGTATTTCGAAATTTTTTACGATATTCCTTAAGATTTTATTAAATATAATCCTTAAGGTGTCCGTTATGCCCCGGCTTTCCCTACAGGCGGAAATGTACTTTAAATTGATTTGTAACAGTACTCTCTGCATATTCAAACACTTTTGCCAAAATATATTCTTGTTCTTCATCTGAATTGTTTTCCTCATCAAATAAAATTTCTTTTATATTACTTAAAATCACCCAAAAACTTCCTGCGTCATTTTTATAATATTGTGCAAAAAAAGTAGCAGGACACAGATTTCATGTAATCACACACATATAATTCATTTTTTTACAAAAAGCAATAGGTTAGAATGACGAGAATGACAATCTTAACAAAGCGTTCGTCTTTGGCACAGCATAAACAGTGGTCACGTGACAAAAAAAAAAAAAAAAACTTGCACGCCAATTATAAAATTGCACAATTGCTATCATATATAGCTTTCGTACAGGACCAAACTTAATAAAAGATTAAAATAAAGACTGTTTAAAATTAGTAAGAAAGTAACAATTATGAGAAATATAACATATCATTTCCTGATACACAATTATTTTCAACGGATTGTTAAACCAGAAAAGCATCAAACAACTTGACTTTGATTCTCAATCTTCAACTGTCAACTTGAACCTTCCATATCAAAGTCTTTTTAACTCAGGTTTCAATTTTTGTTTATTTGAAACCGGTATAAGTTGTGCTGAGATCACAGACTTGTACTCTTTTTCTTGTAGAAAATTTACCGCTTGTTTTTATTCTCTAGAGGGCTGACTTACTTGCCAACTGCTCTACTCTTTATGGTGTTATTAATTTGCTTCTTAATTAATTGTTATTCAACCTTGCGAGCAGTTATTTAGCCATGCCTGCTGTATATTGTTCTATTAATATCGAATGCTTTTTGTTTCAAAATATTATGCCTTGCACGTTTTCCTACTGATTCCTATGGATTCTAGCCTAAAGCCTTTTAGCAATATTTTCTCCTAATCTTAAAATGTATTCTCGAATTATTTATAATCATAATTATTAAGCTCATAACTAAGTAACATAGATTTCTGTTTTCCAGAATGTTTGCTGTTACCCGCTGTGGAAGATGCCAAGCTGGAATCTCCGCCAACGAGCTAGTGATGCGAGCACGAGACTTAGTTTATCACCTCCATTGTTTCACCTGTGCTTCTTGTGGTATTCCTCTTTCCACCGGCGACCACTTTGGCATGAGAGATGGCTTAGTCTACTGTAGACCTCATTATGAGATGCTAGATTATTGTGACACCATGGAACTTATGTACCGAGGAGGAGAAAGTCCAGGATATTATTCATCGACACCTACGCCAGGACAGAAAGGCAGGCCGAGAAAAAGGAAGATTCACAGTGAAAGGGATAGTCCTGGAAGTACTGATTTGCCGGTTGCTATGAGGATGACTGCAGCATCTTTAGGTAAGTCATGGTTAACAGGCCAGTATATTTAAACATTACACCATTATATTTTAAATTCAGGTTATATTTCAACGTTGTTGAAAATAAACAACTTATTAAAATATCCAGCGACCAGTTGGACAAAACTTTTAAGTTGTTTGTTTTTCTTTATCGATACCAATAGCAACTTTCAATATTTACTTTGATTTAAACCGCTCTTACTGATAAATCATGTATGCCAACTTTTATATTATTTTTTGTTCATACGAAAGCACATAAATATTAAATAGATCTGCAAAAACTTCGCTAGGAGATTCGATTAAAGATGATGCACGTTTGAAACCAGCATTAATTACCATATCAATTAAATACGTTCGATAAATACAATCAAGAACATCCGGCGAACGAGCTCTTTGCTTAATATCACAGAGATGTCATACCGAAGACCACTAGCGCTTGCTTGATAATCCGATAAACACTTTTACAGAAATATTTTATACATTAGAAAACCCGTCGCAGAATATCTGTAAAAGTAATTTTTTAATTTCATTGATCAATTAAATAAGCACAACTTATATCTAGTACCATATAGGTACGAGGGCTATCTTTTAAGTATTTACAAAAACTAAGAAAGAAAAAAAAATGGAACAAACTCTTTTATTGCTTTTCAAAATATTCGCCTTTAAGATTTCTACACTTTTGCATGTGTTCAAACCAATTCTCGAAACATTTTTTCCACTCTGAAGTTGATATCTCAAAAACATGGTTTTCGAAGGCTTCAATAGCTTCTTGAGGTGATGAAAATCGCTGTCCACGCATTTTTGTTTGACATTGGGGCCCAAAAAAAAGTCGTTAGGGGATAAATCAGGTGAATACGGGCAATGAGACATTAATTCGATGTTTTTCTCCTTAAATAATCAGTTGTTTGACATGCTGTGTGGGAGCTTGCATTGTCATGATGAAGAATGATGCGACATTTTTGGTTCTTTTTCTTGATTTTGTTGATGACTTCTGGCAAACAAATTGTTGTGTACCATTCAGCATAAACTATTCTCCGTTCCTCTAAAGCAGCGGTTCTTAAGCTTTTTATACTCGAGACCCCCCAACTAGCCTAAAATATTTTCTGGACCCCCTAAGAAAATTTTTGAAATAATATTTTATTTACGAAATATAAATGCATTTTATAATATAATCCATATATCAACTTACCAACTATGAATTTTTATTTATTCTATTTTCTTTTAATTTCGGGAGCCCCTAAGGTCTTTTCGGGACTCCTCCGGTTAAGAACCGCTGCTCTGAAGGAATGGTTGCGACATGTCCAGTACAATCATTTTCTTGGAAGTTCTTCGTGAACGAACAACTTTTGTGGGTTTCGGGTCATCTTGGAAGACCCAAATAGTGGATTGTTGCTTAGTTTCCGGTTCATATGAATAAATCCAAGTTTCGTCACCTGTACCGATGTTGTATACGGATTTTGCAGTGCCTAGGTTGAATTTTTTTAGCATTCCCTTACACCAATCAACACGAGCCTTTTTTTGAGCTTCGGTCAAATTATGCGGAATCCATCGGGAATAGATCTTTTTCACACCTAAATGTTCATGCAAAATCGAATGTATTGCAGTCTGCGATATGCCAAAGGATGCCTCTATCTCACGGTAAGTCACATGCCGATCTTCTTCAATCATTTTGCGCACAGCATCGATGTTGTTTTTGAATCACAACCGATTTTGGTCGACCTTCACGAGATTAATCACTAATGGACGCACGATCACGACCAAATTCTGCAAACCAATTGTAAACAGTCTTCTGACGGTAATTCATTACCAAAAGTTGAATGAAGCGAATATATGCATTGTTGTTGAGTTAGGTCTTTACTAAAATCGTAAAAAATTATCCAACGAAAACATTCAAGAGTAATATCCATTTTTTCACAAACTTGTTTTTTTAACGCTTACTGTTAACAAACTACTCAGTCAATTTATATGTAAGGCAATGGATCGAAAAATAGGAAAGAAGAGAGAGAGAGAGAGAAATTTCCCTTCTAATATAAATATTTTAAGCTGCCACTGATTTCACAATAACAAATGTCTTATTTTATGAATATAGTAATGACACATTTCAATATTGCCGTCTTGTGGTCGTTTGTAATAAAATAAAAGGTAACCCTCTTACAAGAAATTACACATTTGGTCAAAGATCGAAGCGTAAGCTCCTAAAACGAAAACTATTGTGCGGACATGACGACACCAAATCCCCCTGTAAGGCGAGGCAATGGACTAAAAATAGGAAAGAAAAGAGAGAGAGAGAGAGAGAGAGAGAGGGAGAAATTTCCCTTCTAATATAAATATTTTCTTTGAAACATTATGTTTGATAGTTTGGCCAATTTCACTGAGACGTGTAATACGTCGATGGATCGCACCATTTTAAACTATGTAACTATTAACGGTAATTCTTATAATCTTCATTGTTGTTTTAAAAGCAATTTTACACAACAAGCATTATAAAAACTGGCTTTGGTATCCACAAACCGGTATGCACGGAAACGTGTCTGCCATTGGAGTTGCGAATTCGTTTACACACATAAACCAACACACATTCACTAATACATATATACAATAACCATCCAAATACACAAATACATAGACATTGCTGTCAATGTGTCCGTGTGTGAATGACGAAGATCTACACGTATTGATTTGACCGAGACCGTAACCAGAGAGCGCGGATACGCAATACTAATTAGTGCTCAAGTTTGTTGCAACGTTAGAGCAATGAATGGGACAGCTTTTGGACAAGTTAGAATCCACTTCTGTACAATATGTTCCATTCAACTTCAATGTTAAATCTTTCTCTCTCTAATGTTCATTGCACATTTTTATAGTATTTAGTATTTAGTATTTAGTATTTATTTATTTAAGACAGAGTACAGAATAAATGCACATATCTTATGTCCAAGTACAATTATTTATATTAATATAACATTTATAACTTACAACTAATCAATATTTAACAAACTTTATCATTTCCTTAAATCTATTTGTCAAAACATATTTATAAATTCGTATTCATTGCCATATACTCCTCAATCGAATATAGTGCAGCACCAAACAGTATTTTTTTTACAGCAATTTTAAATTGTTTAAAAGTAAGATTTTTTATTTCTAATGGCAATTTATTATATAGTGTTGGGCCCATAATATCGATCCCTTTGTTTAAGTAGCTATACTTGCGCGTCATTACTCTTATGTCGTTACCTCGTCTTGTTTCATACCGATGGTAGAAGCTATTAGTTGCAAAATTATTTATATTCTGCTTGACATAAAGTAGACATTTAAAAATATAAAGGCTGTGTACAGTCGGGATATTATATTTAACAAATAGGTCTCTACATGATGTTCTCGCTGGTACTTTTGCAATTATTCTAACAGCAATTTTTTGCAATTTAAAAATCCTATCAACATTTTGTGAGTTTCCCCACAGTTCCAATCCGTATGATAGAGCTGACTGAAAGTACGCAAAATATAAAGCCTTTAATGTTTCTAGCGACACTGTTTTTGTAACTTTCCTTAACATATAATTGCTGGTCCTAAGTTTGTTAGCTACTTTATCTATTTGGGATGTCCATTTTATCTGATTATCTATGTTAAAACCTAAAAAATTTATATTGTCCGTGCAATTTAAAACAGTGTCACTGAGAATTTGATTTCTACTAAATATAATATTTTGCGTTTTATTTTCGTTTAATTTTAAATTATTTGCTGAGAACCATACAACAGCTTCTTGATTAGTATAACTGATTTTGTCTTTTAATTCGTATCTAGTTTTACTGGTATGTATAAATGTCGTGTCATCAGCATACATCGAAGTTTGGGCATTTATATTATTTGGCAGGTCGTTTATGTATAATATAAATAGTAAGCTTCCTATCACAGAGCCTTGTGGGACACCTGTATTAATAACTTCGCTGTCTGACACTTGCCCATCATGTGCTACCACTTGTCTTCTATCTTTTAGGAAACTCCCTAAAAGACCAGACACATTACCTCTCAAACCATATTTGTTGCATTTTTCTAGTAGTATATGATGTGAGATGCAATCAAATGCCTTAGACAGATCCAGCAAGTAGCAGCGACATGAAAACCTTGATCGATACTTACAGCTATACTGTCTATAAGCCTGATTGCAGCCTGTGTCGTGGATTTATTTTTTCGAAACCCATACTGGTTGTCTACTAATAAACTATTATTTTCCAAAAATGTCATTATTCTATTTTTTAGTAACTTTTCAATAATTTTTGAAAATATGGGTGCAATAGCGATTGGCCTATAATTTGCTACATCTTGTATAGAACCTTTTTTAAATATCGGTGTTATTACCGAGGTTTTTAGGCATTCTGGAAAGTTACCATACATAAAACATTTATTAATTAATAATTAATAATAATATATGAAATTACTTAGAGTTTTTGTACCATGTTTTAATAATTTTGACGCAATATCCATGATTCCAACCTCTTTCATGTTCTTCAATAGGCATTTGCGTTTAATCAATCCACAAGATTGATCTGATGACGTCAAAAAATTAAATCAGATTGCTCAAATATAGTTTTTTCACAACATTTTCATAAGCAATATTAAATCTGTTGTGGTGGGCTAAATAAAACTGTCAAGTTTCTGTTGTTGATTGCCACTACTGCAGCGTTTTTCTATATATTAATTTATTACTATTAGATTTTTTGCTGTAGAAGTTGAAATTATATGATGTATGGTGCAAACGATAATGGACAAAAATGAAAAAAATTTACATGTTTCAAAATAAAATTGTAATTCCCAACAACATTGCAGTTATCTCATACAGCACTTCTTTAATCTATTTTGTTTGGCTATGTTTCAAATTAGCTGTGAGATTCAAATTTATTCACGCCAAACCCCACCATAAAATGAATCCCAGCAAACTTACGACTCATGGGATTGTTTAGAAATGCTTTGAGCACTCTGGCAGATCACTTGTTAGGAGTAATTTTATCCCTTTAACAATAAATTTGGAAATACAAGAAATTTGGAAAAAAACTGTTCAAATTTTACATTTTTTTTTTTTAAATTTATATATAAACCACCTTTAAGTGGAGGGTATAAAAATATATTTATAGTGCCCCCTCATAGATATTTTTTGAAATATGGTAATTTTCTGTCGGTTTTTTTGAATTTATACAAAAATTGTAAAGGAGATTATTTTGGAAATCTACGACTCAAAATACATAAGTATATACATTTTGAAGTTATTCAGAGAGAAAAAATTTTTGCTCAGAAATCTTATAAAACGTAAGGGGTACCACTTACGATTTTTTTCAATTTTTGACTATTTTCAAAGTTTTTTTAAACAATTCGTATTTATTGTAAAAGTTGGGTTATTAAGGCCCCAATTTTTTTCTAGACTAAACAATATATGAAAATTTCAAAAATTTAAATAAACCGCATTTCTCTATATTTTATTGTTCTTAAATTAGAATTTTTTGAAATTAAAAAAAAAATTGGCAAATTAAAAATTATGCATTTTTTGTTTTTAATTTGCTTCAGAATAAGCCCTAAGGCCATTTAGAACCTCAAAATTTAAAAAAATTAAACCTCAGCTTTCCATTTTATGTAGATTTTGAGTTAGTCTTTCGAAAATGAAATATTTACAAATTTTTAAAACTGTACGGAATACAAAGGTGTATGAAGAAGTAGATCAAGCAGCAAAATTAGCTACAAATAAAAATTTGATAAATATACCCATTCCATATAGAGACCTCATTAACCATATTAAAAATAAATTAAATTCAAAATTGATTACATACTGGAGCACAATAACAAATCATTTCAGTCAAATAAAAGAAGACTTTAGTTATTGGAAAACCAATATGAATAGAAGAGATCAAATTGTTATTACGCGACTCCGATTAAGCCACACATTAGCTACTCATAGATATATTTTTGAAAAACAAAAGTCCACAGAATGCCAAAACTGCAAAACCAGATTAGAAGTAAAGCAAGTATTAATCGAATGTCCTAATTATCCAGTTGAGAGGTTAAGATTCCAAATCCCATTATCTCTCAAAGAAGCTCTAAGCAACAACCAAGATCATCTCTCCAATATAATAAATTATATAAAATCAATTAATGTTTTCTCCAAAATTTAAAAATATTATATATTTATACTATGTTTATATTATGTTTATCGATCTTGAATTAGATGGTTACGTCCGTAAAATATAGTATGATGAGGAAGTAATGGGATTCGGACGGTCAGAAATTAAAATTAAAACAATATTTTAACTTCGCTAACGTTTCGATTTAATATGAAATTTTTTTAACCTAGCTCTGATGAAGATTTCATATTAAATCGAAACGTTAGCGAATTTAAAATATTGTTTTAATTTTAATTTCTGACCGTCCGAATCCCGTTACTTCCTCATCATATCATATTTATATATATTTATAATATTGTGTAAAAATATATGTACCGGGGGCCAATAGAGCCAAAAAGGCGTTAGCTAAAAAGGGCCTTATTTTTATCTAGGTAGAAAAAAGTCATAAGACAGTCATATTAGCTATCTCACTTTACATAACCTAAAAAAAATGTCGCACAATTTTCAACAAATTTCGGAAATCGTGAAAAAAATATTGCTGTAGTTGTAGTTATAATTTTGTTATTAAAATTTAGAAATCACGATGTCTCTTATGGCGGGTTTGTAAAAAATCACATAAATGCATTTCTTCCATTGTAGTTGGTTTGTTAAAACATAGATGTCACAAAATTCGTTCGTAATTTTCATAGCTGTCAACGCTGCCTTAAACGTTAAAACTGTCTACTTAATTTATAAACAACCCACAGTACATAGTAGACTAATTTTAAAGCTGTGAACGAGCTGTGAATATTGCACAATCTATGTCTTTAAACGAACTACTGCTGCTTCGTAAAATGTTTATTATCTATTATCGTTTTCCTAATTCTGCTGTCCTAGATTTTTACTAACTAAACCTAACCTAATTATATAAATTGATCCTATTTACTGTTCGTCGTTGTAATTTTTGAGATTTGTTGTAATCGGCGCGATGACATATTATTAGGTTATGTAAAGGCATACAATGTAATCGTTCTCTACGATGTAGACTGAGATAGCCAATGTGTATATATGCCTGTCTCATTAAAACAACTCACTAACTACAAAGTTTGGAAAACTGTCTGCAATGGACAACGTATAACCCATTAAATTTAAAACTCTGAACGATTGCTCGCGTTACCATATGACAAACTTGTCTATAGTCGAATAATTTAAGAGCTCTGAATGCAGCTTTACATTATTTGTACGAGTCTTAAAAATAAGTTAAAATCTCGGGTAGTTGTTTGAGAGTTAAAATATGTAAGCAAAAAGAAAGAATAGTCGATAGTGTACTTGTATGGTCAAGATACGGTAAACACTCGATTCTTAAAAACAAAAATAAAAATGAAAACGTGAGACAAAGAGGGCAAAAGTCACCATTCCGTGCAACACTTGGCTACCTGACTCTTGCTTTAACAAAAAGCGATCTCTTTGCTTTTATTCGATTTTGGAATAAACGAGTGAGCGTTCGGTATTCACGTTGAAAATGTCCTCCGTATCTTGGTCTTGTTATTTATAGGGCACCGATGTGAACTTCGAACGGTGGGTGGTCAAAATAGTGGTCTGTTGACAGATGAAAAGTATTCTCAGATCAATGATTGGATAAAGGGAATTCGGTAGCCAATTGGGAACGGCATTATGGCGGGACACAAAACACAACGGACTTTTCGAACTGGACACCACAAAAAATATATTGCATTCCAAAGACATCCAACAACAGGACCGGCCTAACCTCATACATTGTTTTACTTAAATTTCTTACAATTCTAACAATTCATTTATTTTATTTTAAAATGAAGTTGGCGAGGCAATGAAAAATTGTAAATTTACAAGAACTTCAGGATTTCGTAGATTTTTTTAATTTTTTTTTATAGATATTTAAGTAAGTAAACAACTCCGGAGACACTAGGGTACACCTTAAGGTACGAACACCTAGAAATATTGTTTCCGGTGCCATAAACAGAAACCTATAAGAGTCATTTACTGGTGCTTCTTCATGCCAGTTAGTGTACATATCGAAATATTGTTACTGGCATTGTTTACTAAAATTTCTTAACAAAAAAATGGCCTGGTTTATAATAAAATACCTTGTTGTTGTTTTAGGCATAATAAACTTGTCACTTCGGTAGACTTGGAAGGCAAGTTCATAATTTTTTTTTTTTTTTGCCCATAATCAATTTTAAGTGTCGATAATTTGCTACATCAAATACATGTTTAGGGTTTTGTAGGTATGACCAAAAAACCCTTATACCGTCATTTTGTCGTCTGTCTGTCTGTCTGTCTGTCTGTCTGTCTGTCTGTCTGTCTGTCTGTCTGTCTGTCTGTCTGTCTGTCTGTCTGTCTGTCTGTCTGTCTGTCTGTCTGTCTGTCTGTCTGTCTGTCTGTCTGTCTGTCTGTCTGTCTGTCTGTCTGTCTGTCTGTCTGTCTGTCTGTCTGTCTGTCTGTCTGTCTGTCTGTCTGTCTGTCTGTCTGTCTGTCTGTCTGTCTGTCTGTCTGTCTGTCTGTCTGTCTGTCTGTCTGTCTGTCTGTCTGTCTGTCTGTCTGTCTGTCTGTCTGTCTGTCTGTCTGTCTGTCTGTCTGTCTGTCTGTCTGTCTGTCTGTCTGTCTGTCTGTCTGTCTGTCTGTCTGTCTGTCTGTCTGTCTGTCTGTCTCTCTGTCTGTCTGTCTGTCTGTCTGTCTGTCTGTCTGTCTGTCTGTTTGTCTGTTCGGTAAAAATTGTAGCCAAACGGCTAAACCTAGAGAGTTGAAATTTGGCATGCTTGTACAACTTTTAGACCCGCACATAGGAAAAATACTAAAACATCTAAAAAACATATCCCCCTAAAAATATAAACAAATATGTGCTCATCGAAAAAAAAAAAAAAAATTTTAAATTCTGAGTAGGGTATCAAATGAAAGTCCTTAGTATGTGGATTAACGATCAAAATTTTATTTTTGCAAAATAAATTATTTTGACACAATTTTTGCCAAAATTGTGCAAAAAAAATTTTGTCCCACACCCTGTAGCCCAGATGGTTTAAACTAAAAATGTGAAAAAATTCTAAGTAATGTATATTGGTGTGAACCGGAATAGTACAACAGGAATTTTTGATCAGATTATGTTGAAAATAATGCATTTTTTGTGTTTTTAACCAAAATATGTTAAATATTTAATTCGCTATGTAACCAAGTTGTTACGTCAACGTTCACAGCTATGTGCGTTTAGTCATTGGTTTTCTAATTTACTAAATAGTTAACTTGTAAACTAGAGTTCGAATCCTGTCAATTTTAATTTTTTTTTTGCAGTTTTCTTTTTTTAAATTATTTTGTAAAAATTCTAGTTAAATTTTGGTAAGTTGCATTTAATTTTTAAAAGCGTAAATTTAATAACCAGTGGGAAGTGTTGAAATTACAATTTCTGTTTGATGTATATGAAATCAGAGGGCGGGGCTAATGATTTAAGCAACCAATAGAAGCCATAAGCGCAATTTTCAAAATCGTAATGAACCTTGCTATGTAAAAAAAATACTGCACATATTTAGAAACTTAAATAATGGTACTAGGCATTCGAATTAAAATTCATAAAAAAATATTTTGACATAAAATTTGTTTTGGCATTCCAAATAATCATCATTCAGTTCAGTTACCTATCGTAGGTACAGGAAACACGTAGTTGTCGAATGAAAACTTTGGAAATTAATGCGACTAATAGGCCTTGAGGTGCTGTTTTTATTTTGCGATTAAAATTTATTGCCAAAAACAAAACTCTAAAAAACGTGCAAAAAATGTTTTTTTTTTGCAAATATCTCTATCTCTAAAATGAGAAAAAAAAATATGTATAATGAATTAAAGAAGAATAAATTTCCTATAATTTAGCTTTCATACATTTTTTTGTGGGATGAACGGTTTAGACACTAGATCTCCAAACTTGGTCAATTTTTCGAATTCATGAAAATTATACTTCCTTGCTTCAAGTAACTTTAAAATACTATTATTACTTCAATTCTGTTAATTTCTCAAAATATACAGTTGATTTTATTTATTTATTTTTTTGGTGACTTAGGCCCGGTCTTTCCACCTTCAGATAAAGTTGCAGGTAACTATCTGACAGATAAGGTTCTTCATCTGGAACTTCATCTGCTGCATAAATGTCATTAACAATCGGTGAATTCAATACGTCAGTCTCATTATCCGTTAGATAACTATCCGGTAAATACATTTGTATAGAAAGAAGAGATGACATTTACTCAGCAGATGAAGTTACAAATAACCTTATCTGTCAGATAGTTACCTGGAAGTTTATCTGAAGGTGGAAAAACCGGGCCTTAATAGTAAAAGAGTATGACAAAAATTGTTTATAAACAAAAAAACAAATCTTTTTTGTTGAATGCATTGTTTCATTTAGATCATCGGTTCCCAACCTGTGCTCCGCATGCACTTCTCAAGGGCTTCGCTGCCTTTCCAGGAAATAAAATAAATAAAAATTGAATATAATAAAAAGAATTAGAAATAAAAAAACAGAATCAAAATAAGAAAACTGGAAATTATATTCTGAACGAAAATATGCCAAGTTGAATGTATGTCGGTGTAATTTCTGACTCTAGCCGGTTTATGACTCTATGACTAGATGGTACGTAATTAGCGAGATGCATTTTTGCTTGAATAATCTACATGTATTTTGATTATTTTCTTCATTTTATAAAAATCTGTTTATATATCAATAAGTGAGTTGTAAAAGAGAAAAATTAATATATAGTGAAAAAATCTACCCCCTCTGCCGTAACATTACTTTGTAACATTAATTACACCATTAATTTGTAATACATTGGATATGCTTAAGGGGCGCCGCCATAGAAATTGATTCTGAAAAGGGCTCCGCAAGTCAGAAAGGTTGGGAAACACTGAGATGCACATTTGGGGAGTTACGCAGGGACACCCTAAAAGTAAACTTGCGAAATGTCTCACTTATTATTGACTTAATAACAAAACATATGTAACAAAAATGATTTAAAATAAGAAAATAATTCTTTCTTGTCTTATGTATTTTTTCAACTGAATGAATATTTGGGGAGTTACGAGGGGACACCCTAAAAACTAATATTTTGAAATATCTCTTACTATTTACTTTACCACAAAAAAATTTATAGTTCCTTCAGTTTGAAAAACAAGAATCTTTTTTATATCTTTGCTTTTATATCTTTCCGACCGTTTAGAGCTCTAAATTTAATACGTTATAGTGTTATAGATTGGCGATAGTTTTCAAAACTTATAATTAGTGAGTTATTTTAATGACACAGACATAATTGGCTATCTCAGTCCACATCGGAGAGAACGTTTACATTGTATGCCTTTACATAACCTAACAAAATGTCATCGCGCTGATTACGATAAATCTTGCCCAAAATTGCAAAGACGAACAGTAAATATAACCAATTTAGTTAATTAGGTTAGGTTTAGTTAGTGAAAATCTAGGATAGCAGAATGAGGCAACCGTAGTTGGTTTAAAGACTCACAGAAGTCGCATTGTTACCTGTAAACGCTGCTTTTAACGTTAAAACTATCTACTAAACTTATCGAGAATGCACAGTGAACAGTAAACTAATTTAAAGAGCTCTGAACGCTGCTTTAGGCTTCATCAAAGCTCTTTCATCGGACTTTGTACTCATCGAGATTTAATTTCTTCGGACAAGCATATAAAATAACTTTACATCACTAATGGTTGGTTTATATACGGAACAAGAATAAGGAATAGGAAATAAGAATAGTACACAAGAATAAAAAATATTAAACCGTTTATACAGGACATAACATTTCGTCGCTGCGCCTGCGTACTTGCGTTGGCCTGTGTTTAACGTTTGTCACTTGACAGGTTCTTAAAACTTACAAGAAGAATAAATAAAGATAATAAAAACATTTTATTGTTGTTTACAACCCTCTGATCACAACTGAAAAACATCTGTTGAACAAACTTTATTACGGCAGACATTTTGATTGCTGTGCGCAGGCTTATCGTGTCTTATTCTTGAAATAAGAATAAAATGTTGAATATTACCAACTATTCTTATGTTTAAGTTAAATTTAATTCCTACATAAACCGATATACGGCGCAGCCATGTTTTAACATCTTGTGTACTATTCTTATTTCCTATTCTTTATTCTTGTTCCGTATATAAACCAACCATAAGACATCTCAGAACTAAACCATGAATGAGTAACTGCAAAAACTCAAACCCCGGCTCTGTATCATCTTACAAAAAGCAAGATACAATAAAATTCACTTTATTGCTATTGTTCTACGACACCTGCCTGCTGACGTTAGGAACTATAGATACCACTGGTGACCGTTTCTACATCGGATCGTCTCCAGCCCGGCCATATTCTTGTTAGTCACTTCTGGTTTTATTTCACAGCTGGCCGCATCAATTACCGATACATTTCGGCCATTTGTTTTAAACTATAACATAGATAAAAGGAATAAAGATATATGGATGACAGATGATCATGATGAAGGATTATGTGTATATTTTTTAATGATTTGTAAATTGTTTATTTACGTAATCATTAACATAAATTTTAATAGTTTTTTGGGAAAAAATCATTAGTTTGTGAGATATAAGCAAGTAATTAGAAATTAGGAATATTATTTATAAATTTGATAAGTCGTGTTTGATTTTTATTTTCTTCAGCTGTCTATAAAGTAAAATCCTATTTGAGTTAGTTTTTACCTGTTTTAGAATTGCCGTGGCTCCTCCGTCAAACTTATTTTTGGTCTTACTACTTAGTTGCTGATGGCCAGTAACCAATATATCTTTAAATTTTGTTTTGTATCTTTTTTTAACACATCCATACCATCACCGGGATTCGAACGCTAGTTCCCATGGTTAGCAGTCAAATGACCACTTCGCCATATCAACTTACATCTTTCACCATTACTTTCCATATCTTTCTAAGTATCTTAAAAAACAATTCTTGCTAGAAATTCATTCAGTTTATATCTTTATATCTTGTGAGGATTTCCATCCTACCCTGTTTCATAGTGAATTATTAACAAAGGAAATGGAAGTATTCTTCATTTAAACAAATAATATTAAATATTATCATGTATTAATATCAATTAGTAAGAAAAAATGTTATTAACTGTTCCACTGTTGTTTCAGAAGTTCTTCATCCATCTGATCTATCTTCTTCGATGGAATCCTTATCATACGACTCCTCTGTGGCTTCACCAGGAAGTGGTTCTGGACAACACCAGTCGCAGCGCACCAAGAGGATGAGGACCTCTTTCAAACATCACCAATTACGTACTATGAAATCTTATTTCGCAATTAACCAAAACCCTGACGCCAAAGACCTCAAACAACTTGCGCAAAAGACGGGATTATCCAAACGAGTATTGCAGGTAATTGGTGAATTTCATTTTATTCTTACCTACGGAATTCCAACAACGATTTACAATTCACATTTATTTAGGTTTAGACCCATAGTGCCTTGGTGTATTAAAAAAAAATCAAATTCAAATTCTATAAAATTTATTAACAATACTGTTTTTATTCGTTGTAATAATGTATTTCAACATTTTCTATGCGATACAAAAAAAAAAAAAAAAACTCGATTTTATAGAATTTTTTAACATTTTCGATGGTAGAAAAAAAAATGCAGTACCTGTGTAAAGGCTTATTTTACAGACTTAAAGCTGGTTTCTGAAAGCTTAATTAACTCTAACCAAATGGTCAGAAAATGGTTGCTATGGTTACTTATGGGTTCGTTATATTGTAACCGAGTTTAACCAAATGGTTAAACTCGGATAAGCTCTCAGAAACCGGACCTAACTGTATAAATAAATTATTCTGCACAATAATTAACATTATTTCATTTTCAGGTGTGGTTCCAGAATGCGCGAGCAAAATGGAGAAGAAACTTAATGCGGCAGGAGAGTTCACAGGTTCAACCAGGAACGCCCGTGCCTGGACAAGGTGCTTCTACATCTCCCTCCGTGTCTGCGTTGATGGCGCACGACTCCAACAGTTCTCTTGCCTCCCACCAGACGGCCATGGAGGAACTCCACTCACACCATATGTCAACCACACAGCTCACCTTCAGTGATATATACTAGCTCATAGATTAGGTTAAGTTAAGGAATCTGTGTTTGATACCTGATGATTGTTATTCGAGAATTTTTCTGGTTGGATATTTTCCAATATTACGTTAAATATATACAGCGCTGCAGCAATGTAGAAAGCTGGTTACCGGTGCTCATAAGTAAGCCCTTGTAAGCGCCAATTAGAATGAATAAATTTCACCTTACTTTTAAATGTGCCCGGACACAAAAAATATGCTTGTCCATACATGCAAGCACTGGAAACAAAGCTGACAAACGAGAAACTGTCTTTGAAACATTATTTACCAGCTTATAAGAAACTGGCAATCACTTTTTTGTGATATTTCGTTAATTTTTTTATTTAATTTGTATCGAATCATTTATACAAGGTGTCTCAAAAGAAATTTTACATTTAGTGGATCGATTAAAAAAAAAGTAAGCCGTATATATAAAAAATGTTTATTAATTATTAAAATACACTTTTTGGGGATTTATTTCTTAAAAATAATATCGTCTAAATGTAGACCCTCGCGTTCTCGGCACTCATTTAATCGAACAGTAAAATTACTTATGACGTCTCGGCAAGTGGACTCAGGGATGGCTGCCATTTCGTGACGGATATTTTCTTTCAAATGCGCCAGTGAAGTCGGTTTATTGGCGTAAATTTTAGATTTAAGATAACCCCATAGGAAAAAGTCCATAGGGGTTAAATCTGGACTGCGTGGAGGCCAATTTATGTCACCTCAACTCAATCACCTGATTTACGAAATTAAGCCTCTGACTGGCATCTTGGGGCTTTAATACTTGCACCAATTGAATTTTGTAGGGGTGTAGCTTTAGGTCTTTGTGCATAATGCGATGTAATGATGATCTATGCACATTTAAAGCACTTGCGTGCTTCCGAATTGAAAGGTTCGGGTCGTCACGAACAGACTGATTAACATTCTCCACGTTTTCTACCGTTCTTGATGACCTAGGTCGCCCGGATTTTGATTTATCCAGCGTTGTACCAGTCTCTTCAAACTTTTTAACCCAATGTCGAATGAGAGGAATGCTTGGCGCATCATTTAAGTGGCGAAAACCTCGAATACTGCAGAATTTTTTACGCGCAATAGTCGCCGAATCACCGTTTTTGTAAAACTCTCGCACGCATAACGCGCGGTCTGCTCCCGAGAAACGCTCCATAGCGACTGAATTCTCAAGAGCCAGGCTACCGATTGACATAACCCCCGCGCCCCTCGGATACGTTGCGTTCACGCAGTAAGCTAAATAAATATAAAATTTCTTTTGAGACACCTTGTATTTTCATCAAAATACATATTCCCAAATATAAAACACATTTAAATCATACTAACCTTCAAACGTATGTAAACAAGTTCAAATACCAAAAAAAATCATACTGTTTTGGCGCCCGGGTTTGCTCTCGAGGGACCTGCCTTAACATCAATCAAAAGGAAAAAAGGTGCAGTCAAAATTACTTCGCAATAAGGTTGCTGTAATACTGAATATGTACTAAATTTGAATTAGCTTAAAGATAAATCCTGCCTTCCAGAATAAATTCTTGGATAAACGTCCTCGAAGTGGAGAATACTAGTGTTTCATTGTGATCTTTAATATTATTGTGTATTATTTGTTTATAGATAATGTAATTAATTTCACTATTGTGTTATTTTGTAAATATAGAAAATGTTGCTCTGACAATGTAAGGGTGTATAAATAAATATTGTAGAAAATAATACCTATGCAATATTGTCGTTTAACTTTTCTACTTTATAAGTTCAGTCCATTATCTGCCTTTAAAGAAATTCTAGTAGATTCGCCTAAATCGCTTCTAATAAGGGATGGTCATCCCCCATCCGTTTTCTACATAATCGACCATTTTTGCTGTTTGGTGGACGAATTTATAAACGCATATATTTTATTGTATGTTTACTACCCTTATTTTCAATCTGACAGTGAAAATAATGTAGAAATACTTCATCAAAGACATTCGATAAAAACATATATATGACCCTTGCGAAATTGAAGAATTCTTATAAGCATTCCAGATTTGTTTAAATCTAAATTATTTCATATTCAACAAGTTTTATTCAAAAGAATCTGGATTTGCCACGGGATCCCCCCTAAGCTCTTTGATCAGCGAAATATATATAGATTATTTTGAAAAAACTTATTATCCCAAAATGAATTTAAAAAAGAACTCATGTACTACTATATGTATGTACGAGGGATGTTTCCAAAGTTCTGGGAATTTAGCTATAATTTTTATTATTTTGTTAATTTTCGTCAATATTACAATGTAGTTTTTCAACATAACTCCATTTAACTGAATACATTTATCCCAACGATAAACTAATTTTTTTAAGCCGTCCTGAAAGAACTTTCCTATTGAGTTTCTGTTCTGGTTCCAACAGCCTTGGCACCCAACGCGGCGAAACCTTGCTAACGCCCAAACAATCATGCACGATGTCATGAACTTGTCGTATACCTATCCCTAGGCGCACACTAATTTGACGAATAGTCATTCGCCTGTCCTCTTTCAGTAGGTCTTCGACGGCAGTAATGTTTCTTTCATTTACTGACGTGCTTGGGCGCCCACCGCGTGGATCGTCTTCTAGTGATGTTCTACCGGTTTTAAAACGATCGATCTACCGATAAGCAGTACTTTTGGATTCTTCAGACTCACCAAATACTCCTTGCAGACGCTGAATAATTTCTGATGTTTTCACACCTTTTTTCCACAAAAAGAAAATTATTGCTCTTTGAGATTTTGCTGCGTCTTCCATGGTTACAAAAACAGTGCTATGAAAACGCGTCTATATAAGTCGAACACCTAAATCAGACTGAACAATATTGCACTAGATAGTTGCATAAACATGTCAAGACTTGTCTGGCACCAATAACATTGCCTATAAGTTCTGCGTAATTTAATTATAGCACAATTTCCAGAATTTAGGAAACATCCCTCGTAGATGTCATAATTATCTGTTAGCTAGGCACAGACAGACAATTTGAGCAATTTTTCAACATCTGTAAAGCTGCATTCAGAGCTCTGTAAATCAACACGTTGTACGCTATGGATAATTTTTAAACGAGATCATTTGGTATGATCGGACATGCTCGTGCTTTGTCGTTGCTATACTACTGTTGAGCGATATAGTACGAGCTTGTCCGATCATACCAATTGCACTCGTTTAAAAACTATCCATAACGCACAGCGTGTTAATTTACTGAGCTCTGAATGCAGCTTTATTCCATTAATAAAAACATCCAGTTCACGAGAGAAAAAGAAATCAACAATTTTTAAGCCACCTGGATTTAACCATCACCAAATTTCAAAACCAACCCGGATTCAAAATTAACAGAAAACCAACTTATACAGAGACTGTCATTTGCAACTCTTCAATTCACCCAACATCACATAAAATAGCAGCCTTGCAATATATGATTGCACACATTGTATAATTGCCACAATGTTAATTTGTCAATATTAAACTGCATCAAAGACATTCCTTTCAAAATTCATTGCTTCTGATGATTCGTAATAAACCAGACAACGAAAGTTATTCATTATCTTATGGACTACTTGTGCTATGGACTATAAACGAGGTTTTAAATAAAACATTTGTCACTTATTGTGCACTAAGCAATATTGGAATCTCAGGTCTAGCTTTTTTAACATAAGTGATGGACAAACCATTTTACTCCCCTTGATACATATGCAACCAAATATACATTCCTGTATATTTGGTTGCGTATATGTTTTCTAAAATATACGTTGGCTTCGTCTTTGACAAATCTAGAAATAAACGTCATTAACAAGATGTCAAAAGAAACGCAACATTATAACGTAGCGGTAAATATAATAGAAGGACGAAATTATGCAATACATACTATGGATTCAGTGGTGCATGTCACAGTCGGAAAACAGAAAAAAGTAACTTCCCTGATACGTAATTCCGATCAACCGTATTACAATGAGGTTAACTACAATTTTACTCAAGTTCACACTACAACAAAACTGATTTCTTTAAGTATATTTAAATTTCAGGATTTTTGGTAACTAAGATTAGTTCTTACAGCGTCAATACTGTTTTGCATAATTTTTAATTTGCGAATTTAGTGGTTCCATGTCTTCTTACGATTTTCTTGTTTCTTCGGCGTTTTTCTTGTTCCGTTTTTTGTCTTGGTTTCAGTGATAAGATAATTTAAGAAGTTGCCAGTTTGAACAAGTAATGTCAAATATTGGCTTACGGTGATGACATTGACGTAATTGGGACAAAAGTCAGACAGACATTTTTTAAATTAGAACCGGAATTAGTACGGAAAATAGCACTTATGTTAAACGAAGCTGACCTCGATAGCGTAGAGGTAGCAAACCTGCTTCTCGTGCTAATGGTTCAGGGTTTGAATACCGTTCAAGGTATGGATAGTTGTATTTGTCCTTTTTACCTCATCCTCATTTAAAATAAAGGATTTTATGGCTCAAAAATAAAAAGAAAAAACGTCATACATTTCTCACCGCTCTCAACCCAAATTGGTTGGGAGTTGTAAATCTGAAACTTACCTTTTCGGAGTGAGAAGCCCGTGCCCAAAATAAATTAGCAGTACGGTAGTGAAAACTACTGCTCGGCGAGACTACTGTGAAACGTTTATAGGCGTAAACGTAATAGAAACCAAAATTAAATGTTTTTTCTTGAGTGAGGACGTACATTGTCTTGATGAAATTTCTTTTAGGTTAAATAAATATGAACGTTTTCCCTTTAGTTTCTGATTTAGTTTCAACATTAGTTTAGCAAAAATACCCGTGAAAAAACTCAGGACTTAATCTGGGAAATTATTCCATTAATATTAAAATTTTGACATATCGCCGATGCATAAAATCACCTGATCAGTAGAGCCCTGCGCGGATAAGCTTTTCTGTATCCGCACATCCATGATCCGCATCCGATCCGCATCCGCAGCTTTTGTAAATAACAAATCCGCATCCGATCCGGAACCGCAAAAATATCCGCACTATCCGCACTACAGGTTTTACTGTCAGTTTGGAAAGAACTAACATATTTCGCCTGTTTAGGTTATCTCTGCTCTAAAACGCTACTGAAAATTTTTGGATTTACCAGCTTATTTATTACTAACCTAACCTAAGGGACCCCAAAAGTTTTAAGGCCTAGATGCGCCAATAACTTATTTAAATCTAGAGAGAGATAACAATTTTGGGGGGCCTAAGCGTTCTTTTTCGTAGGGAGTAAGTGGCGTTCTGCTTTTTTTAATATTGAATTTAAAAAAAAAATCAGAAAAGTTACTTGATAGAAGGTGCTTCATATTTTTAGGATCAAGTAATTCTCTTACGCCATTTCGCGCATGAGTTAGGCGTTGCAACTTTTTCAAATAGCAACATGTGTAATTTTTCAAATTTTTGGGATCTGCAAGACTTTTTACTTCGGGTAGTATAAAAAAATTGGCAGGTTACATAATAAAATTTTCGAGAAAAAATTATGTAGGTAAATTTTGGTATTTAAATAAAACTTACTAATCAGTTTTATGTAAAAAAAAAACCTCTATCAGATTTAAAAGCCAGAATTAGAGCAGAGGTAGGAAGAATTACGTCGAAAGTGTACCAGGAAACTTTTGTCCAAAATATTATTTTCTATAGTATATTCAATAATAAAAAGAAAGTTAAGTTGATTGTCTCAACTCAGTCTTGATCATAGACAATTGTCTTAATAAAAATAACATAAAGTGAGATTGAATGCTACAAAATATCATGTATATACAGACAACCGAAAATAACCGAGGACTGCGTAGTCAGAACACAATTGCTTGTTTCTCCGAAAGTAACCGAAGATTTAATGTTCACGCGGATATTGCGGATAAGCGGATATGACATTTAATCCGCATCCGATCCGCATCCGCATGATTTAAATGATAATTTATTCCGCATCCGCAGAAAAGTTGCGGATATCCGCGGATAATCCGCGGATACCCGCGGATTTGCAGGGCTCTACTGATCAGTTATTTTAAGTCAAAACCAGAAAATTTCTATAGAGAGGGTATGGAAAAATTAGTACAACGTTCTGAAGCCGTAATATATAATGATGGAAATTATATTTTGTAATTATACATTGTAAAAATTTCTGGAATAAAAAAAATGCTTTGTCCTCTAAAATAATAGATTTCTTTCTGGTCCCCCTGATATATTAATACAATATATTTTACTGTTATGAGGCAATTATTTAAAACAAGAAATCAGTTATGTTTAAGTGTGAATGTGAACTCGTATCATTTATCACTTTCGTCAAATTGTGTTTTTTTTATCCAGTATTTTGTATTTGAAATCATCAGTTCAATGGAAGAACTCTTAGACCAAAATATTACAATAGTGGTAAGTAATAATAACAAAGTAAATAATAAATAATAAAAAAGACACTTGGTTATATTCCACAAAATATTTTATTAAAACTTGATATCTATTTCGGATTGCCATCTTTAGAAGAATTAATGTTACATGAGATGCTGCCCATTTTACCTAAATATACAGGGTTTACAGCTATTACATAACAAATTGATGTAAGAAGGGCAGGGCCGAGCTAAGCGGGGGTTCAAGGGGTGCATGGCACCCGGGCGGCACGTTTTGGGGGCGGCACCAGAGGTGTAACTAGGGTATGGCACGTGCCATGGGCGCCAAATGAAGGCAGGCGCCAAAACTTATAGAACGCAAAATTAAAAACCAATTTTACTGCCATTTGAAAAAAAAACTAACAATCACATAATTTTTTTTTTTTTTTTTTTCTCAAACATCTGGTGAACACTTGTAATGGTTGGTTTATATACGGAACAAGAATAAGGAATAGGAAATAAGAATAGTACACAAGAATAAAAAATATTAAACCGTTTATATTTTTTTTAATAATAATAATAATATCTTTATTAAATAGGTTTGAGCCTAATATATACACATAGCTATACATTCAATATGACAAAGATTTTTTTTTTTTTAACAATATTGACATACACATAATATACAATGAACAATAAAAAAGTATAAATATACTGTAACAATTAAATTACACTACAATTAAAAAAATAAATAAACTATAAATTTAAAATTAATACAAAAAAAAAACAATAAAAAATTGTGAAAAAAATTAATTATCTTTTGTAAAGGTTTAATAGTTTGACTTTGAATTGTTGCAAATTTGAACATTCCTTTAAATCATCAGGCAATGTATTATATTTATTAAAGCCTTTTTGAAAAATAAAATTAGTATTACACTTCTTTTTAGTGACTTGTGCCCGTAAGTGGTTACAAGAACGGGTATCATATAAATGAATATTACAATTGTAAATTATAAATTTATCCAAGTATGTTGGAAGTAAACCATTAATTAATTTATACAAAAATATCATGGAACAAAATTCAACTCGTTCATCAACAGACAGCCAGGAGAGTATGTCCAAAAGTATTTCTTTAGACGTTAATTTCGGTAACTTAAGTAATACCACGGTTTTGTAACTTCTGCAGGTGATCGAGAGAACCTTTGTTCAAAGAATACAACAAGCTACTACAGTAATCAAAGTGCGGCTGTACAAGAGTTTTATAAAGGTTTATAAGAGTCCATGTAGATACTTTATTAGAAAATCTTTTTAGTAAATATAATTTTTTGGAAATCTGTTTTCTCGTATATTCAAAATGTATATCCATTTTTAAATGACAATCGATCATAAATCCTAAATATTTAAATTTCGTTACAATTTCAAGTTGCTGTTCATTAATAGAAATATTTAATGCATCGACATTAATTTTAGCGTATTTATGTTTAGAAGTAATAATCATACATTTTGTTTTATTGATGTTTAATTTAAGTTTGTTTTGTCTAAAATAGGCGTCTAGTTTTTTAAGATTTGAATTCATTCTATCTACGGCACTTTCCAGATCACTACCATAAGTAGCTGCAAGGGTGTCATCAGCAAACAGGTTTAGAAAATCAAAATTAGCACATTTATCAATATCATTAATATATATAAGGAAAAGAAGGGGACCCAAGGCTGAGCCCTGAGGTACACCCCAATTATTAGCAATGTATATAGGACATAGGTATAAGTATATAGGACATAACATTTCGTCGCTACGCCTGCGTACTTGCGTTGGCCTGTGTTTAACGTTTGTCACTTGACAGGTTCTGATTCATATAACCTTTAAAAAAATTTCGTTTATTACCGTTAATAACATTTTGTTGTTGTTTACAACCCTCTGATCACAAATGAAAAACATCTGTTGAACAAACTTTATTACGGCAGACATTTTGATTGCTGTGCGCAGGCTTATCGTGTCTTATTCTTGAAATAAGAATAAAATGTTGAATGTTACCAACAATTTTTATGTTTAAGTTAAATTTCATTCCTATATAAACCGATATACGCAGCCATGTTTTAACATCTTGTGTACTATTCTTATTTCCTATTCCTTATTCTTGTTCCGTATATAAACCAACCATTACACCCTTATGAAAACCAGAGATGTAATAAAATTTGACCCTAACACCCCAACTTAAGTTATTTTCTAAAACATATTTATATCCCCACTCCCCGGAGGTACGTGACGGTAGTCGTACTTCGTACTGTATTTGAATTGAACATTAAGAAAACAATTGAAATAAGAGAAAATTTCTTAGGTTTTTGTCCCATATTAGATTCTACTGGAGAGGGGTTAACTACATTTATAATAGATTTTTTAAATCAAGGAACTATAAACATTAACGATATGCGGGCCCAGAGCTATGACAATGGCGCAAATATGAAAGGAAAACATGGTCTCCAAAAAAATTTTTAGAAATAAATCTTAGGGATTTTTATGTACCGTGTTCATCACACAGCTTAAATTTGGTAATAAATGACGCCGCAAAGGCGTCTTTAGAAATTACTAACTTTTTTAATTTAATTCAAGAAATTTATGTTTTCTTTTCGTCATCAAACTATCGTTGGCAAATTTTAATGAAAGAGTGTCCTTCATTGACCGTTAAACCAGTGTCTGAAACTAGGTGGGAAAGTAGAATCGACGCTGTAAAATTTTAAGGTATAATTTAGAATCCATTTATGACGCATTATACATTTTATTTAACGATTCATCTAAGGATGCTAATACTAGAAATATAGCTCATTCTCTCATAAAAAAAAATAATCATACAAATTTATATGTTCTATACTTATTTGGTATAACATATTATCCAAAGTAAATGTAGTTAATAAATTTTTACAAAAAAGCGACTTAGTTTTGCCTACTGCAATTGAGATGTTAAAAGATCTTAATGATTTCTTGCAACAATGTAGGTCCGATGATAATTTTGAAAATATCTTAAATGAAGCTAAAAAAATTGCACAAGAAATTGATTGTGAAATCGAGTTTCCAGCGATTGACATTGTCATACCTCGAAAAAAGAAGAGAATATTTTTGTATGAAAATGTAGATGAAAGTCCTAATCTGCCATTACAAAATTATAGAATTAATTTTTATTTCACTATATTAGATACAGCAATATCGAAAATAAAAGAAAGATTTGAAGTAATGACAGGTCATAATGACACTTTTCAGTTTTTAAACAACATGTATTCGTTGCTGGAATTCAATCATGACATGAAAATTAAACATTGTATAGATCTACAAATAAAATTATCTGATAATGCAAAAAATTAATCTGATATAAATGCAATAGATTTATGCGATGAAATCGAAATCCTATTAACTATCATTAAGCCCGACATGAATGCTTTGGCAGTTTTAGAGTATATAGTAACTTATGATCTTACTGCAATTTTTCCAAATGTAACAATTGCATTAAGAATATTTTTGACCATTCCTGTAACAGTGGCATCTGGCGAAAGAAGTTTTTTCAAGCTTAAATTAATAAAAAATTACTTAAGATCTTCCGTGTCACAGGATAGGTTAATAAAATTGGCTTTAATTAGTATAGAAAATAAAATAGCAGTGGATGTAGATTTAACGGAATTAATTAATGAATTTGCGACCCTAAAGGCAAGAAAGGTGAATTTTTAATTAAAATATATATGTATGTACATATAAAGTTTCGTTTTTGTTTTTTTTTTTAAATTAATGGTACTCGCCTTGTTTTTTTTTTTGACAAGCTTTTTTAATTTTAATTTTTTTGAAAAATGATATAGGAAAAAGTTGTTTGTAGTGATGTATTATATATACCATATAGTTAAATTTTCGAAGATAGGTTAAGAATCACTATATAGCAATCTGTGTATGTTTTTTTGTTATCCTGCGTAACATAGTTTTTTCGAAAATATATGTATACTTGTTATATTTAAAAAAATTGCATTTAACTTATTAGGGGCGGCAATTTTTACCTTGCACCCCGGCGCCAACACACCTTGGCGCGGCCCTGAAGAAGTGATTCGGAAATACCATTGACCATAATCTTAAGCATGGGAGATTTCAACAGATCCAGTTGTTCGTTGATAAGATCACGCCTTTCCCTCTGTGCATATTTAATCTGAAATGCCTCAAAGAAGTTTCCGCTTTTATTTTCAAAATGTAAAATTTCTAAATTTTCTTGCTTACAATGGTGACTGTTTTCTATTAGATGTTTGGCTAAATTAGATGATTCGGATTTATTACGAGGGTCGTCTCAAAAGTAAGTTACATTATTTTTTTTAATCCGTGTGGTTGGCGGAAAATGTCTGGGAGTCTTAGGGAATTTGCGTCTGGGTGTAGTGGCAGCACTGCAGAATTTCTCTGCGCATACGTCGATCGATCCGGCAGTCAGACTCCAGCCACTATGGAGACTCCACTTGGTCCTACCACCGATTGCGAAGTTCGTGGTGATATCCATTTTTTGACGGCAAAAAATAAAAATGCTACTGAAATTCATCGCGATTTGTGTAGTGTTTATGGTGAAGACGTTGGTCAAGGCCAATGGTTTCTCGTTGGCGCCAATCATTCATTGAAAGGAGAATAACATTACACGCTGAACAACGAAGCGGTCGCCCCTCTACTTCCCGCACCTCGGTTGTTGTCGAAGATGTTCCTGTTTCCGCAGCTGAAGCAATATCTTGGGGGAAGACGCTTCACAAACGAGGATAATCTGAAACAAGAGTTTTTTTTTTTAATTTTTTGGTCTAATACCCTTTTCACACTAGATAAAGATCTAAGACGAGTGAACTTAAAGTTCACCGATGTTTAAGATCGGTATGCTTTCACACTTGATGTTTAAATCTCTGGTGCTGTCATCAGCTACAGTAATTTTGTCCTTAAGTTACCGTCATGAAATTACCAGTTTTGAACTGTCTGCGCAGACACACATTTTGAATTATTATAAACAAATAAGGATATTTCATTTCATTCTACAATAAAGACACTACAATAAAGAATATATTACACCTGTATTAACATGTAAGTCGATACATTTTATCTCAATTATTGTAACTCTGTATTTTATTAAACACATTATTAAAATAAATAATTTTATTATAACAATAAGCATAAACTTCTTATAACGTCGATATAATACAGTATTCTTGTTAATGATAATATAAAATGTTGACAGCACAAATTCAAGGAGTGTTTTTTTATAATAGAAATTAAGTTGGCAATGCGTATGAAGTTTAAGACGCAGATCTCTGTCTTAAACATCGGTCGTGTTTAGACGAGGCCGTACGGTTTCACATTAGCGTTTAAAGATACATTCACTTTAACATCCGATCTTAAAGATCTAGTGTGAAAAGGGTATTAGCTACGATGGCCATTAACCAGGATATCTTTATTTTTATTATGGATACATTGGAAATTTTATAACAAATACAAACATCCATGCCATCACCGGGATTCGAACCCGAGCCCCCATGGTTAGCAGTCAAATGAGCTGACCACTACGCCATAGCGACTGGCTAACAAGAAGTTGAAAGATGGCTAACTAGTATTACGGCAGAATGGTATTACACTGGATTGAAAAAACTTTTACCACGGCACCAAAAATTTATTGAAAAAGAAGGCGATTATGTAGAAAAATAAGTTTAATGTGAACTTTTCGAAATATACTTTTTTTAATTTTTTTTCACTTTTATTTATTTAAAAAAAAAATATCATCCGTCTCAATTTGTAATACGAAGCTAGATCTGGTTACTTTGGCCCTCAAGTGTTCTTGAAATCTGACTTTAAAATTACGTTTTGTTTGCCCTATGTAATACGCGTCACAATCATTACATTAGATTTTGTAAATACCAGAATAAGAAGTTTTCTTTCTAACTTATTTTGTTGTTGACTTTATTTCTCAGAGTATTTTTATTATAAAAACCTGCTTTAATATTATTTTGTTATAATATTTTGGCAATTTTAAAATTATTGTTATTTAACCAGTTAATTTTATTTAGGCACGTGGTGTCCAAGCTTAGGTCTGCGGAGCACATCTGGCCTAGCCATTAGTTTAAAACTGTTCGCACGAAATGTCTACTCTTTCGTTCTCAAGTGATTTTTGAAATTACTACCCCATGTCATTAAGTGATTTTCGGAATTTCTCCCATCACTCAATTGATTTTCAACTAGGTATAGCCTGTTTCTTGGTTTAAGTGGAACTAGGTTTTAAATTCTAGTAACTTTTGCCGATTATCTGAGGCTGGTAATTTTGTTTAGCAAAAGTTTTCTTCAATTCTTAAAAATAGAGCTCGTGGTAATTTATTTATATTATTTTTCATAGGTTCTTCAGCCAAGAGGAATATGCAGAAAAAGAAAAGTTTTAGGATATTTCACTTTGGATTTAGCTACTGTTTGGGCACAAAAAGGTAAATAATATTTCTAAAAATATTTTTGGAAGAAAATTTGCCAATAATTTTTTACGTCACCCATTTTTGTAGATCACCTGTTTTATCACAAATGGGCAATGATAAATCCACAATTTGACTTTTATCAAGTTCCTAGAGGTTATTTAAAAGTTGACATAGTTTTATTATCGAAAGGTCAAGTTCCAAGATTTCCAATATCAGAAATAGAACAAAATGATGAAATTGAAGGGTAAGAAAAACTTATTGTTTAGTTTTTAAAACGTAGATATAAATGTACTTCATTATAACTTTTTGTTTTTAGGAATTTATTAGCTTCAGAAGGAAAATTTATAGAAAGACAACGTGCCCAGTTTATTTTCAAAATATACCATGGAGAATATTTAGTAAAACCAGGACAAAAGAAGAAATCATCTGAAGAATTACCAAATTCATTTGTGGAGATCACCTTTGCTGGACTTACTGTAAAATAATTATTAAATATTGCTAAATTTCTATTAATTATTATTTAAATTTTAGGGTCGCACTTTTGAAGTATTAAAAAATCAAAATCCAGTTTGGAATTGTAAAATAACTATTACCCAACTGTTTCCCCCATTATGTGAAAGAGCTAAAATTAAAGTAAGATATGGAGAACGCAACTCATCAAAATTTATACAACATTATTTACATATAAAAGATATAAGTGATTCAGGAGAAAAAGGTACGATTTTACATTATTACTTAAGGGGAGGCACAACGGTTTAGTTCATAGAAGTTCCTTATGCAAAAATGACTACCTAAAATAAAATTGGTAATAATCTGTACATCAAATTTTTTTGATTGTAAACGAATGTAATTGGGTGTACTCCGAGCGTCAAATCGAACAAGTTTGAGTGCACAGAACGCGCTTGGAGCACTCGGAGCGTCAAATCATTAAGTTATTAAGCGATAACACTTTTGCAACAATTTTTACTTATTTCACAAGAATTATTATTATCTTTTTTTTCTTTTAAGGATTTTTGCCAACATTTGGTCCAGACTATATACACTTATATAGTTCAGAGGATAATGATGAGACATATGCAGGGAGGATTTTAATGCAAATGGAAACAGTAATATTAAGCGACCAATTTGTTTCTCGTGATAACATGCAAGTAGACAAAATATCTGGTGATATTGAAGTAAGTACTATTTTGCCAAATATTCTTATGCAAAGGTGCATATATATGAACCTCTCTCAAAGATGTTACCATTAAAGTTCATATCAATAACACAAGTCAATATTAAAACACTTTTAAAACCTGTTTAAGGACACGAACACGTAGATTTTTGCCGACGACTGTAAACGTTGGCTTAATAAAATAAATATATCCTTACATTCAAATGTACCCAAACACGTATAAAGATTGTTGGCAGTTCTAAGCACATGGACCTTGCGTATATAAGTACACAGGATTCAAAATGATTTTTGATTATTGTTCCGCATGCTCGTTAATGTAAAGTATTTATTTAAGAAGTGTTACCATTTACCTCGTATTAATATATTTTGAAGAAAGAAAGATTTTTAATGAAATTTTAGTATTTATATTAAATTCAAATTTAAATGGTTTCAAGGCTCAAACTTGCTCCGACTGGCTCAAACCAATCATTTTCTAATTTATTAGTTTTCTCAATTTTTCAGTTTTAATTTAGGTGTGTTTTATATCATTGGAAAGAGAAAAAAGTATCGATTTAGCGTATTTAAAGACAATTTTGAGCCCCATATGAAAATTGAAAGTTAGTATGAATTTCTCGAAAATGATACGAGCTATACAAATTTTGAGGATGGCTGTGTTTTTTCGTAAAAAAGTACTTGTTGAACGTGCAAATTATGAATTAATAATTAATATGAAAACTTGTATGAATGAAAAAAAAAAGTTATAAGCAAAAAATAAATTTATCAAAATCTGTTTTTTGCAAGTATCTAGTGACCTGTGCATTTTTTCGGAAAACCAAATACATAATTAAAGTGGCCAACAAATGCGGCAACTTTGTTCCAATTTAACCGACTTCGTATCTTTTACAGTTCTTATGATTAGGCTCGAAAAACGGGCACCTGTATATAAAAGGGTTCGCGTAAGGTAATTTTACCTGTTTTCAATGAGATTTATAGAATACATATTTTGAAAAACATTAACTTCATAAGGAGGGTCCCAAAAATATCATGTTTGAAACGCGTGTATCTCTGCCAACTACAGATGAATGAATGATTGCTATTGGTTCCTCACTCTTACGGCCACGCCTTCTCGTTTCTAACTGTTACAATATACTCTATTCTAAACATACAACTTAGTTTTAATTTAAATTGATGGGAGCATACGAAACATTTACCTGATTTTTTACTTTTCAGCTACCGTGGAAAGAGAAATATGTATTTTTATTTTGTACAATATATTCTGCAACCATGATTGACCAAAAATACAAAGGAAAAAATATAACATTTACAGTGTCTATTGGTCATTGGGATGAATGGACGGTTCAAGGTGGCATAAAAACAAATGAGACTATTCCACAAAGGGCACTCACTGCTAAAAATAAGTTTTATCTTTACATGCCTTATTCCGAGAGCAAACCTTGTATACATGTTATGTCGGGTTGGCCTGACGCAAGGATGCGACTTTTCAGAGCAAATAGAGTCTCAAAAATTTACGAAGATTTGGTAAATATGTTTTTTAATAATTAGAATATGTAACAGATTTTTTTTATTAAATGTTATTGTTCATGGATTTTACTAAATTCTAACAAAAAGTACAAGAAATTATTATGATTATAATTAGAAAATTAAAATACTTTCTCGGCAGGGACCACAATGTCGCCATTATCGGTTACTAACAACAAACTCGTTTTTCTTGTTCGTTCTTCATTACAATTAACAATTCAGCTTTCCGGCGTTCAGTTTTTCACAGTTACACCCTCCTTCGAATACGAGGGTTGCCTCTTATATTTCGGGATTGCACTAAACTAGTGCTACCATCTGGCAACTAACGCTTCTATCGTAAAATTTGTCATTTTTGAGTAACTTGAAAAAAATCATCTCGGATACAAATGGAATTAAATCGTGAACATTTTCGAGCGATTATATTTTACAACTTTCGACGTGGATTAACCCAACAACAGTGCTTCGATGAATTTAATTTGACTTTTGGCGAAGAAGCGCCATCAAGGTTTATCGATGGTTTGCTGATTTCAATCGTGGCCGTAGTTCCTTTAAGGACGAATTTCGTGAAAGTCATCCAAAATCAGTTGTTGTTCCGGAAAACATTGATGCTGTGTGCGAACTGATACTACAAGATCGTCATGTGACTTATCGTGAGATTAAGGTATCTTTGGGCATTAGTGGGACTAGCATACATTCAATATGGCATGAAAATTTGGCCGTCAGGAAGAATGGTTCGCGTTGGACCCCAAGCAGTGGAATCGCAGTGGAAAAAGCCTCAATCGGAGTGGAAAAGGTGCTTCGAAAATTGGTTCAAATGCATGCAAAAGTCTATTGGTCTTGATGGAGAATATTTAGAAAAACAATAAAGCCACTTTTGTTGATAAATAATTGTTTTTGATACTAAATCCCGAAATATAAAAGGTAACTCTCGTACACATGAATTCATCCACGAATGAGAACTCACACTGAAATATTCGGTGGTTGTCCACGTTTTATTTTGAATTTGTATGTAATTATTAATTCTTCCAAACATTTTAAACATCTATTTGTCGGAAAACCTTCTGAATATACTCGAGTGCTTCCATTTGGTTTCTCTACAAGTACTACGGTACTACATTCCTCGACGACGTACAATTTGAGCATTTTGACTAACTCTTTCTGCAGTACTTCTTTCTTTAGTGCTGCCATTCGGTAAGGTGGAACAGCCATAGATACTTCGTGGTTGTTGTTAATGTTGTAAAGTTCTAAATTTGCTCTGGACAATCTTTAAAATACCACGATCTACTGTCTACATCCAGTATAACGTTTGCTTTAGCAATGAATTCTACATGTAGTAGTGTAAAATTATCTTCTGTATGTGGCAATACTATCTTATCATCATGACAATATCATCTTTGTTGGTATTGTTCGTCCTTCTAATATTATTGGTACGGAAGTTATTAACACTTAGGCTTAGTAGTGCATTATTTTTTATCTCCTTTCAGAAACTTGATCTAGAAATAATCGAACACAAGGTTGAATCTACAACAGCATTGGATATCCACGGCGAACATGCTGTGTTAAATCAATTTAGTATTAAAGAAACAATGGATAAACTATTGGAAAACTGTAGCAAATTCATTTTTGATATGAAGAAAGAATTGGATGAAGGAACAGATTTGGATAGAAAAAAACTAAGAGTTACTATTGAAGAAATTGTACGGTCTTAGTTAGTTTTTACAGTCTTAAAACTAAGATTTAATTGTTTTAGGAAGATATCAAGAAAAAAGTTGAACTGATTAGGGTTACCTACGATGAAGGTGATTACAGAAAAGCTTTCAAAAAGTTATTTGTAATTATGAAGAGATTAAAAACAATTCATACATATGTAAGGAAACTAGGTTTTCACCGATATAAACATCGTAGGTTACAATTTTTTCATACAAAACTAACCAGGAATCAAATTTGTAACAAGCTATACAAACATTGTAAGAAATTATAGTTGATAGGTAATGGGATTCGGACCAGTCAGAAAATAAAACAAAATTTATTAACCTCGCTACGTTTCGATTTAATTTAAATCTTCATCAGAGCTTAGTTAATAGTCACGATATAAAATAACAATTTAAAATTAATAAAAAACACATCATATCGTCGGGTCATTGAACTCAGAGATCAGAGAACTCTCTAAGAGATGATAAATGTCTCACATTAAATAAATTTCAGGCTAAAGTCAAGGATTTCTTGGAAACTAGTCCATTTAATTCATTTGAAGAGTTTTTAAATTTTGATATAAATAGTGTGAACTGGAACTGTTGACTCCAAGTATTTTATATTTTTTATTTTATGTATTTTTTTCTATTTTATTCTTATTTTATAATATTTTACATTGCTCTAATTTCACTAACTATAAGTTACTATTTATATATTGTACCTGACTGACTGAAAACATGTTCTGTACGTGTAATTTTTGTCAATAAACTTTATTTTTATTATTATAATCAGTGTATTAACAATAAAATGAGTTTTTCAGGCTTTGGAATGCTGGCCAGACATATTTCTCACAATGAAATATGATGGAAAGAAAATTGGATCTGTAAGAATACCAGTACAGGATGTCATTTTTTCTACTAACGCGAATGAACGTGGAAAGAAATGTGGTATAATCCAAAATATATGTATCCAGGTAATGAATAGAAATACAAGTTGGTTTACTAATTATCGGGCTTTGTCCTGGCCAGGCGAAAAAAAAATATATTTTTGTTTCAGTTGTGATAGTTTATAAATAAATTTGCTCCATTCGAGTCAGGAAAATTTCTACAATAGCTAACATCCTTTCGCTATTTTCCGACGCAATCTCCGTTCCGAGGCATTTTTGTAAACGGGCAATGAGCGTGACGATCCGCTCGTCGTTGAAATTGGCCGCCAGTCCATTTAACTAACAGTTGACAGTGTCTTTGACGTCATCATCTGTTTGCTTCCGTTTTCCGCCTAAAAATCTCGTTAGCAGTTCCACAATCGCTGTTCGTCAATAGTGAAACGCCTATTCTGCCGAATGTATGCATCAACAGCTGTTTCAGTTCGTCCGTGATTATGGTTGAGCGGCCAGAACTTTCCTCATCATGGATGTACTAGGTCTGTTCAAAAAGTGTCGCGAATTTTGAATTTCCGCGGGTTACATATATTCGATTCTCATTTTTTTTGTGGCACATTGTTGGTACTCATGTCTCTCACTTATGCCGACAAGTTCGGCCATTTTGAATGTTCAGTTAATTTTTGACAGTTGCTTTGTTTGCACGTGTTTTGGCTCGTCTTCGATTTTTGCCTATACCAAAAAATGGATCAAAGAATCTGTATCAAATTTTGTGTGAAAATCAAAGTGCGCGGACGCATTCCGAATGTTGACTGTGGCATATGGTGAAGCTACCTTGGACCGAAGCAACGTTTATCGGTGTTACAAAATGTTCTCAGAGGGCCGAGAAGATATGAACGACGAAGAGCGTGCCGGACGCCCGAGCACTTCAACAACAGACGAAAACATTGATGAAGTGAAGAAAATAGTATTGGCCAATCGTCGAATCACCGTTAGAGAAGTTGCTAAGGACCTAAATATATCGATTGGCTCGTGCCATTCGATTTTTACCAATGATTTGGGCATGAGACGGGTCGCCGAAAAATCCCCTTGCCCACACATCGTTGCTTGTGCGCGAATTTTTGGCTAAAAACAACACACTTATAATGCCGCAGCCACCGTATTCCCCAGATCTGGCCCTCTGTGACTTTTTCTTGTTCCCGAAACTGAAGAGGCCCATGAAAGGACGACGCTACGCTACGAGTGAGGTGATAAAGACGGCATCGAAGGAGGAGCTGAACAAGATCACAAAAAATGATTTTTTCAAGTGCTTCGAGGATTGGAAGAAACCTTGGCACAAGTGTATAATATCTGGTGGGGATTACTTTGAAGGGAACAAAATAGATATTCATGAATAAATAAATAATTTTTGAAAAAACACAAAATTCGCGGTACTTTTTGAACAGACCTCGTATGTTCTTCCGCCATATAAACAACACCACTTTCGCACATTCCCTTCATTCATCACATCTTCCCCATACACTTCAACGAATTGTCGATGGATTTTGGCAGAACAAGTGTTTTTTGCATTTAAAAACTGAATCAAAGCGAATACTTCGCAATCGGTGGGATTAGTATTGGACATAGCTGATATTAAATTGTGGCACAATATCGTCTATTTCCGCTAGTAGCTGTAGACTGACTGACAATGTTGAGAAATGATCCGCTACGCTCGGTTCGGATGCGCTAACGGTTCTTATTTAAAAAATAAGCCTCGTTGTTTATTTCACTAAATTCAGAATCAAATATTCTTTCGAATTAGTAAACAACAATTTGGGTTTCCATTCAAAATAAGAAAGTTGCACAATGCATTTTGAGAACCAGTGAAGGAAACAAAAAGTTCCTTCACTTACTGATATTCTTTTATAAAATTGTTGTCTAATTTAACAAATCTCGTACCCCTTATAATCCTCGAGATAGCAATAGTGGACATATGAAAATTAACAGCCTGTATATTGTCGTTATATTTCTTTTTAAAATCATGCAGCATTTTTTATTTTTCAAGCCAACTGACAGAAAAATGGAATTAAACACCAGAGCAGCAATAGCCTGTATAACAGAAATACGAATGTGGATTGGATTAAGGAGTGAAATGTGGGATTGTTTCCAAATAATACCAAGTTTCTATGGCTATACGTCTTCATCATTCGAAGATGAAATACCATCAGTACTCAGTACCCAAGAACACAGCGTAAGGCTTATTTTATAGATACAAATTTTACACTCCAAATTCACCCTTTACAAATCAAATTCACCCTTTTCCAAATCAAATACAACTTTTAACAAATCGAATTCGACCATTTGTAAATGGTGACATTGATGAGAAAATAAAAATTGGAACATATCGAATTAAACAGAGGTTCCATTAGCAATGGATTGAACCGGTTACAAATCCCATTAAAATATGCCTCATTACCTCTAAAAATACCTCGAAATACCTCTAAAGCACGACAAAAAAATCATTGTTGGACTATAGAATTTGTTATAGAAATTGTTGGACATTGATGGACTATAATAAATTAATTAAAGATGCCTAAATTCTTCGAGCTTCAATTGTTCTTTGAGAATTTCGACCATCAACTTGTAATAAGGCGCATTTTAATAGATAGATAGTTATTTTATTTATACCTTTGGGTTAAAATCTACATATTATTTACATATAGCCTAATTTCATTTATTTTCAAATACTTATTCTAATTATTGTTAAATCTTCGTCTCAAATCTTCTCTTCTCTCTAAGACGTCCTCTACCCATTTCCATCCTTGCCCTGATTCACACAACGCGTCTTCTCTTGTTCCTTCTTTCAATTTTATTTCTCCACAATTCTTCATTATATGCTCCAAGGTTTCTCTTTCCTCTCCACACATCCTGCATAATAAGGCGCATTTTAATATGATTTGTAACCGGTTCAAGCCAATTCAAATGGTATGTTCAGATTTCAGCATATTCTCGTGGATGTCACGAGATGACTGTCAAAAGGTTGAATTTAATTTGCAAAATATTAAAATTACTGAAATTGACTCTTAAAATTTATTATTTTAGTTGTATGAATGCAGGGTATATATTTTCCAAGGAAGATTTCGCCCAGGAATGGATCAATCTGGTTTAGCGGATCCATACGCAAGAGTCGTCATACGTGAACACGTCAAAGAAACTAAGGCAAGGATTTTGATATGTCTGTATGTTTGTCTGTCTCTTTGTACGGTACATACTGTGGCGAAAAAATAAAGTTGTATGACAAAACTTTCCTACCGCTTTGTGTATATTAAAAAACCTCACTTTATATATTTTTTCTTCATCAGCGCTTATCTTCCCATTCTCCTTCAAATAATTCTTTTTCGCACATTAAGTTTTTACATATTAAAAAAATAAAAATCGACTTATGATATAGCACTAGCAGAATGGGGATTATGTTAATATAGTAAAGATGGAACGGAGTGTAGTTGTGGTTGAAGCGGAGACAACCAATAGTAGAAATATGTTTTCTGAGAAGGAAAATGTTGTCCATAGTAGGTCTAAAAAAATATTGTCAAGGGGTGAAGTCAAGAACGGAATATTTTCTACAAAATTTATTATATAATATTAATTTACATCAGAATACAATTGTTGGTCAAAATGGGTGCTGGTGTTGTCCGTTAGAAGCTGATGTAAGTCTTGTTCTTGCCCCGGCTTCTCCAGGATCGGTCGAACCACCCCAGGTATCCGCACGAGGCAAACACGTGGAGAAGCCCTGTAGACACAGTCACATCTCGTTTTGGTGACTTCAACAGCTGGGCTGGTCTTGGGTACCGTGATGCGGACTGATGACTGGTCACAAGAATGACTACTACTTGACTAACTTGACTCTATTCCCTAAGACCATTTTATAACTGTTAACCAGGACACTATGACGTCAGGTTATACCTCAGTTGTTTTGGTTTATTTATTTGTGTAATTGTTGGCAGCAATTAAAGACCATAGTCAGCACAATTGAATAATGTTTATCAACACATTAGAAAGTAATTCAGCAATTATGTTGACAAACATGCAACACTCTGCCCATTATTTAATTCCCAAAACCGAACGTCAGCAACCTTGACCCTTGCCTAAAGGCTGCTCAAGGAATTGGGATACAATTATATCATAATTGTGATATTTTCAGCGTTATGTACTAGTGTGTTAACTTTAAAAATAATATTTTTGATTTAGATTAAATTCCAAACAATAAATCCAGTTTGGGATCAAACATTGGTTTTTACTGGTATAAGCCTGGATGGAAATATTCAGTACGTGAAGAACAACCCACCATTAGTTACTGTTGAAATTTACGATTCAGATATCGGTGTAAGTGTTCATATATTTTTAATAATTTTGATCATTCCTTTCTAATCATACTGTAACTTGAATATATTAATTATAATAGAAAGTGGAATTTATGGGAAGATTCTCCATGAAACCAGAAGTGATGGTAGTAGACAACCTTATAGTTTATGAAAAACTGAAATGGTATCCGGTATATAACAACAAAGATATGGTTGGAGAAGTACTTCTTACTGCGGAACTATATCAGGTAAGTATTGACGAAACAAATCCTGCGAGAAAATGTAAAGTCTCAATTTTCACACAATTGTGTGTGTTTTTTTTTTTTTACCTAGTTAGAAAAGAGTCCCTTCGCAAATCCGGGACATTTATTGATTCCGGATAAAATACCAAGATCTAAGACTGTTTTTAAAAAACCAGAAGGAATGATCACTCTACCTACTACAAATGCCGTAGCTAAGGCCCAAGAGTGTGAGGTACAACGTAATTTTGTTACATTGCTACCTTCACTCCATCTTTGGGTCGGTTTGGTCAAAAATTTCTATTGAATACGTAGTTTCCAGTCAGTTCCTGGTTGGAAAATATTAGTTTGCGGGGGAAAGGATACATTTGAAGCTACACGAATGCCTTGTTCCATTAAAATAGTGATTATTTATTATTTTTACTAGACCCCAGAAGATGACTCACCAGCAGCACATTTAGAGACACTGTTAAAAGTAAAATCATCTATAATGCCAGTTCCGGAAGAGTTGAGACCAAATAACACTACCTATAGGTAAAATAATTATAGTACAATTTAAAGATGTGTTAAAGAAGTCTATTTAAAGAGTTAACCAACTACTTGACTGTTGAATCAAGAAGTTGATCAAATTTAATAATAAAATGTCCTAATTTCTAGATTAGAAGTTTTCTTTTGCGGTGTTAGAGCTTTGAAGAAAATGAACAATTATAACATAGCCAGACCTAGAATGTCAATAGAATGTGGTGGAGTAACTTTACAGTCTTCTACAGTATACAACTGTAAGAAATCTTGTAACTTCTCAAATCCATTTAAATTCATTTTACTGGTAAGTACTATTTTGCAGCTTCAAGCCAAATTTCAAGGGTGAATTCCTTCATTAATTTTAAGTAAAAAATACGTCTGGTAACTTCTGACAGTCAGTGGTAACATCTTTTTGGACAACCTGTATATAAAATATTATGTATTTTAGTTAATTATCAGTTTTTCACTTATTAATATAAATTTAAAATATATTAGTTTATCGAATAAATTGACACGCCACTGGCAAATCTAATTAGGAACTAATTATTATTATTATTATTATTTGTTTTGAAACAGGCGGCTACAATCCGATAATGTTTCAGATCGAAGTATAGTATACATAAATATAAGTGTACAGAATACAATGTAATATTTACATATATAAAAAAATAAAACAATTATAAAACATATAAAACATTTGTTACATATACATATTGATGAACATTATTTGTGTTAGGGTAACTTATCTAAGTGGTTTTTAAACGTGTTTGTGTTATTGCATGAAACAGCAGAAACGGGTAAACTGTTCCATGCGTCAACCACACGGTTGCATAGAAAATGCTGCCTGCAAGACTTTTTAAATTTATCCTTTTTTAATATGTATGAATGACCTCTGAGTTGATTATTATTTAAGTTAAATAATAATGTCATATCAACCGAGTATGCACCTTTTAAAATTTTGAAAGTCTCGATGAGGTCGCCACGCTCTCGCCTTTTTCGTAAGGTGGTTAACTTTAACTTGCTTAACTTGCCTGCGTATGATAAGTTCCGAAGTGCAACAGGCAACCGAGTGGCACGTCTCTGAATTTTCTCCAAGGTGTTGATGTCTTTTAACAAATACGGAGACCAAACTGCAATGCCGTATTCAAATAGACTAATAGACAATTAAAAACTTTTTTTACCCGGGCTTTAATAATTATGTAATTTTAGGAATTACCAGAAAATCCTAAATATCTTCCAGCATTGGTTATTAAGCTTCACGATAATCGTAGTTTTGGAAGAGTGATTTTTGCTGGAATTTCCATATGCTCTGTACAAGAGGTTATTTATACACCACAACTTAAAAGGGAGCGAGATCGACTGCTGAAGACTGAAATCTATATTCTTTCATCTTTAGAAGGCATTAGTAAGTAAATAAAATTTTTGTAAGATATGACACGTAATCAATAGCGTAGCTAAAGAGTCTGCCACCCCTTTCAATACCCATCAAACATATTAGACAAAAAGTCAAAATGTCATTTAGGAAAAAAATAAAATTACACTATAATACACAATTTAGGTATATCAACCGAAAAAATTAATTTCAACATACAAGGTACAGAGTTTTGGGCCCGCTAGGCGCCCCAATTTTCCAATTTTGTAATTTTAATTAATTAATTAACCTGTTCGTAGTGATAACGTTTTCTTTGACCGCATGGTTCATATAACCTAAAACCAGTGTTTTTCTTCTCGGCTATTTTTATGCCGTGTTCCTTTCGGATTTACGACCTGAAATATCAGTGATTTAAACCGCAGTTTGTCAGATTTACAACCTGACAAATTACATTCAGTGCAACTTATAAATTTAGTGTGAAAACCAGTTCAGCCGATTCATCTCCAGACGAGCTATCCGGCTAACAGGAAGATTTGACCGCCTGCCAGAATCCAGCTAAGTGTCTAACACTGTAGTTTATTCCTCTATTTTATGAGAATTTCTATTTATATGAAAATATCTTTGAATTTTGTTTATATCAGAATATTGTTTACTCTGGAGTAAGTTCATTCCGAACTTACTTCATTTCCAGGTTTCATTTTGTAATTGTTGTTAAATTCTTTAGTACAGCCTTCAGCTAATACAAGGTGTCTCAAAAGAAATTTTATATTTAGTGGATCGATTAAAAAAAAAGTAAGCCGTATATAGAAAAAATGTTAATTAATTATTAAAATACACTTTTTGGGGATTTATTTCTTACAAATAATATCGCCTAAATGTAGACCCTCGCGTTCTCGGCACTCATTTAATCGAACAGTAAAATTACTTATGACGTCTCGGCAGGTGGACTCAGGGATGGCTGCCATTTCGTGACGGATATTTTCTTTCAAATGCGCCAGTGAAGTCGGTTTATTGGCGTAAACTTTAGATTTAAGATAACCCCATAGGAAAAAGTCCATAGGGGTTAAATCTGGACTGCGTGGAGGCCAATTTATGTCACCTCTCCGGGAGATCAATTTGCCTGAGAAAATTTCACGAACACGTGGCAGAGACATATTGGACGTGTGTGAAGTTGCTCCGTCCTGTTGGAACCATGTTCTTTGGTTATAGCCAGGAAAGTTTTGCAGTTCAGGTACCAAGAAGTTGTCTAACATCTCCATAACGCTCTGAATTCACTGTAACTGCACGCCCCCTTTCGTCTTCAAAAAAGTAAGGACCAATAATTCCTCGCGCCGACATCGCAGCCCATACGGTCACTTTAGGCGAATGTAGGGGTTTCTGATGTTTGCGTTTCGGATTCGTTGCACTCCAGTAGCGGCAGTTCTGCTTATTTACGTGGCCATTAAGATGAAAATGAGCTTCATCCGAAAACAAAATGTTGGTAAACGTTGCAAATCGCTCAATCACCTGATTAACGAAATTAAGCCTCTGACTGGCATCTTGGGGCTTTAATTCTTGCACCAATTGAATTTTGTAGGGGTGCAGCTTTAGGTCTTTGTGCATCATGCGATGTAATGATGATCTATGCACATTTAAAGCACTTACGCGCTTCCGAATTGAAAGGTTCGGGTCGTCACTAACAGACTGATTAACATTCTCCACGTTTTCTACCGTTCTTGATGACCTAGGTCGCCCGGATTTTGATTTATCCAGCGTTGTACCAGTCTCTTCAAACTTTTTAACCCAATGTCGAATGAGAGGAATACTTGGCGCATCAATTAAGTGGCGAAAACCTCGAATACTGCAGAATTTTCTACGCGCTACAGTCGCCGAATCACCGTTTTTGTAAAACTCTCGCACGTATAACGCGCGGTCTGCTCCCGAGAAACGCTCCATAGCGACTGAATTCCCAAGAGCCAGGCTACCGATTGACATAACCCCCGCGTCCCTCGGATACGTTGCGTTCACGCAGTAAGCTAATTAAATATAAAATTTCTTTTGAGACACCTTGTATAATTTAGTAACAATAATTTTGCATATTATTGTTAATTTGCAAGTATTAATGTTCTAATATTCAATTAATTGTAGTTACTTTACATGTGCCTTCAGCTGATTTATTCTTTAATTGTTAGTGCGATATTGCCATTTATTTGTTCCAAATTTATCAGTAGTTCTAATTAATATTGCACTAAAGGTTGGCTTTCACTACAACACTTAGTATATTTATGCTTCTAGTGTTAATTATAAGTTTTGTACTGTATATTATTATTGTATTGTGTCCGACAAAGTACACTGGCCATTTTACATTTCACCGTATCTTGCCAGGTGTGCTTTAGATCCAGTGAGTTGAGTCCACATAATTTTTGTATGTTAGGTACATCGTCGGTAGGGGTCATCGAGGGAACCATCGAGTATTAGCTCCACCTTTCACCTTATTTGTGGGCCTGGACTTTAACCCTTCTCTCCCCAGCGAGGGCTACCACTCCTTTGTGCAGTCTCCTAGATCAGCCCCTAGGAGCAGAAGAGTTAAAATCCCCCCTCTTTCCTTAAGGTTGAAATCGCGGTTATTCAACTCACTGCGCGTACGTCCACAATACGATATACCACTCCATTTACCGGCGCACTGCGCTACCAAAATTTAATCGGTCCTTCGAGTTTAAAAAAAGTCGACCACTGTGTAACGCTGTCTTGACCTACGGTTACGACCAATCGTAGGCGGGCGCTACACAGAGCATAGGAAGTGTGTAAATTAAGTAGCCGGATAGTTTTTTTAATTTTTTTTTTTTTTATTCGATTAGAATTATAATTCAATATTGTCTTCCTCAAAATTACTTCCTTGGGAAGCCACACAGCGCTGGTGACTGTTCTTCCAATCCTCATAGCAGTGCTGGAACTCGGATACTGGAATAACTTTCAGCTGGTCGGTTACGGACGTTTGAATGTTTTCGATTGTCCCAAAATGACGGCCCTTGAAGTGATTTTTCAATCTTGGGGAAAAGGAAAAAGCCACAAGGACTCAATTCAAGCGAATAAGGAGGCTGATGAGCCAAGGAATGTTTTTACTGGCCAAAAACTTATTTATTGAAATTGTTGTGTGACAAGGCGCATTATCATTCCCAATTGGTCAAAATCTGATGAGCGGTAGTGTAAGTTAAATTCAACTCAACGATCAACCGACGGTCTGAACCGATAAGATTCCGGGACTCTAGCGACATTTTGATTGGTTCTTGAAGCTGAAGGCCTTCCGCTGCGTGATTCATCTTCAATCAACTCTCTTCCTTCTGAAAATGCCTTAAACCACCAAAAAACCTGGGTCCTTGACAAAACACTGCCTCTTTAGGCCTGCTGAATTTTTGCAAACGTTTCCGTTGCACTGTGCCCAAGTCTGAAGCAAAACCTGCTAGCACACCGTTGCTTATAATATATAGGCGGTTTCTTTGCTTTAAGCGGAACTAGATTTTCAAATCTAGTAATTTTTACCGATTGATTGAAGCTTTTCATCATTTTGTTTAGGAAAAGCCAACTTCAATATTTAAAACATTAGCTAGTGACAACTTAAGAAAATTTAAATTTCATTTGGTTCCGCCTAAAGATTTGGAATAGCCTATACATACAGTGCATACATAACGATCTCTAAAATTTTATTTTTTCTCTTTTCTATTGGCAAAATCATCGATGACTTGAAGAAATTCATTTCGTTTATCAGTTCCTGTTCAATTGACAGCAGAGCCGCAGTAAGGAAAACTTGCGCTAGGGGCAAAACTGCGTTTTGGCGCCTTTGGCAAATAAATGTAAGCAAAAACAAGATTCTCACCGCCCAAAATTTAGATAATGAGCAATCCTTGGTGCGCTAGGGGCTGTCGCCCCCTCCGCCCCCCTTACTGCGGCTCTGATTGACAGTATGGCAAGATTCAATTGCAATATACTCATTGTAGATCTTAAATAATTTTTAATGAGTTTTAATTTAGAGAAACTTCTTTCACAGCTAGCAACACTAACAAAAATTGTGACAAAAATATTTTAAATATTTTAATATTTTTGATTATTAATGTTTAATCAGAAAGCTAACTTTTTTTCTCGTTGCAATAGACTAGAAGCCCCAGCCCCAAAAAAGTGCAGTTCGGGGCATGATAGTAACGAAAACAAATATATATTTTTTTTTCAAATTTTACAGAACGCCTGAATAGAATTGAGCGAGAAATTGAAAAATGTTTGATACCGAAGATTGATCGACAACATCCATATTATGTTGTCGTTAATCCACCAGTTACACAGGTACAGGTTTTTACTGTTACATAAATAATAAGGGAGATATTTTAAAAGTTTAGCATTAGGATGTTCTTTCGCAACTCTCAAATATTCATCTAAATGAAAAAATTCATAAAAAAAAATGTTTTCTTATTATAAACTATTTTTGTTTTATATGATTTTTCTGTTACGTCAATAATAAAGGAGATACGAGCGGTTGCCTTTTATATTTCGGGATTAGAGATCAAAAACAGTTATTTATCAACAAAAAAGGCTTTATTATTTTTCAAAATATTATCCATGAAGATCAATACACTTTTGTATAAGTTTGAACTAATTTTCGAAGCACAACTCCGATTGAGGCTTTATCCACTGCTATTGTCAAATTATGTGGGATCCAACGCGAACCATTTTTTTTTTGACGGTCAAATGTTTATGCAATAGTGAATGTATGCTGGCCCCACTAATGCCCAAGGCTACCTCAATCTCACGATAAGTCATATGACGATCTTAATGTATCAGTTCACGCACAGCATCAATGGTTTTCGGAACAACAACCGATTTTGGACGACCTTCACGAAATTCGTCCTTAAGCGAACTACGGCCACGATTGAAGTCGGCAAACCATCGATAAACAGTGTTCCTTGACTAGATTCATCGATGCACTGTTGGGTTAATCTACGTTGAAAGTTGTAAAAAATAATCGCTCAAAAATGTTCACGTTTTAATTCCATTTTTAGGCGAGCTGATTTTTTTCAAGTTACTGTAAACACAAATAGCACTCGTACGTCAAAACGTTTTGACTACGTATACCATCAAAAATGTCAATCTTTACTATAGAGGCGTCAGTTGCCAGATGGCAGCACTAGTTCAGAGCAATCCCGAAATATAAGAGGCAACCCTCGTAGATGTAGATTTTAGTTTTATGCCCCTCCCCCGTAACTCCTCAAATATTATATATCTAATTGAAAAAATACATTGAACAAAAAATATTTGTTCTATACATTTTTCTGTTACGTCAATAATATGGGAGATATTTAAGTTTTTTAATAAACTTAACACCGATACAACCCCCTGGAAAAAAAATAATAATAAATGCCTTATAGCCTATGCTCGAATCCTGGTATTGCTCTATCATCATACCAAATTACGTGAAAATATGTCTAGCCATTTTTGTGTCAATCTTGGATAGGTATGAGGCAGAAAATATAAAGAAACAGATATAGCCTCTACATTTATTAATATAGATTTTTTTTTAAATTTATTTATTTGGTCTTAACAACTATAGCCATTAACCAGGATACATGTTTTAATTTAATTTTTTGATATATTTTTAAACCTTAAAACTACAGTCTGTTTCAAACGGTTAGGCGGAACTAAATGGGAATTTCGTTCTTTTAGGTTGTCACGAAAAGGGACCTTGCTTGGGTTATTTCATTTTTCACGTTGGAATGTCAAAATTTAAAATTCCAACAATGAAACCATGGAAACGAATTACATATGTCAAACTTAAATTAATTTTCTTACATATTTTAACGACAAAAAAATAAATAAATGAGATATTTGTATTAAGAATGACACAAAAAATCAAAATATAAAGAAAATGACATTTTAAAATGATATTAACCTTAACCAAAAAATATTATTAAAGTATGATTTACAAAGCTTAAACAAAACGGCCGAAAGGCATGATTTAAACGATGAAAGTAACTAGATTGCAAAATCTTTTTCCGCTTAACCGTTTGGAACAGACTTTACAAATACAAACATCCATGTCATTACCGTAATTCGAACCCAAGTGACCGACACCATGTTGACCGTCTTAAATATAGATTATTTGTGTGTAAATTTTGTATATTTTTTAGAAAACTAGTACATTTTGGAATTATATTTATGTCAAAGTGCAAGTTGTAGAAACAAAGGATAAGAAGAAAGCGATTAAAAAACAGAATGCGTTTCAACCACTATTGTTAGCACCACGTGATAGTGATAGTTCAAGTTTCGAACTAGAAAAAGACGACGTGGATGAGGTGTGGATAGAAAAAGAGGAACACCCATGTGATTGGTGGACGAAATTTTATTATTCGATATATGTAAATATTATTTAATATGCGAGGATCGTCTCAAAACTAAGCTTTCTCTAAGACATTATGTCCGAAAGATCGTACATTATGTGACCGAGGTATGTCACGGACGACACACGCGGTACGATCTGCCCACACAACTTAAGATTTGGTACGCGGTACTTCTTGCACTTGGGTTGGAAAACAATATAGGGGAAACTTCCTAAGCGCCCTGACATCTGGTGGCAATTTGTGAAAGATACGAAAGCCACATTGTTTTGTTTTGTTCAATGGAGAAATACGTGTTTTTTTGTTGTATGTGTTTTATTTTTTTATTAAAACAATCAATTTTGTTGTGTGGCGCAATGTAAATCGTGAATAATGAAGAATCGTTCTTAAACATTCCATAATTTACCTAACCTAACCTAAATCGAAAAAAATATCAATTGAAACGACGTTTGGAGGCAGAGAGAAAGTGGATCGTAGGTTTTTATGGACTCAAAAACTAAAAATGAGCGAAAATCCAAGCCCATGCATGCATGTTTTCCCGTTGCATTTTATGGAAAGTGATTTTTTACGTCCAAAAATATGACTGAAAAAAGCATTTATCGCACCCAAAATTTGCCTAAATCATCAGTTGATATATTAAAAGGCCCTTCTACTTTTTCAGGCAGAGATATTAATTTTTACTAATATATTTACCATATTTTAGTTGTTATTATATTGACAGACAGTCAAAAAGAATTAAAAATACAATGAAAAACTAAAAATATCCTTGAAATTTCTTTAGAATAGTATATTATTACATATCTTGTAAATCGTAGATTACCTTTAAATTAAAAAAAGCTCGGAAAACAGGAAAAATACAACTCGTGTTCATTTTCACCATGTAAACAAATACATGAATAACAGTTTAATGTGGCTTTCGAGTGTTCCAACTTTGCCGCATACGGCGTTGCGATCTTAAAAAGTATCCCCTATACTCAGTCTTTTTGACGTTATATGTCAGTCCGTGCTCTGTGGTGAAGCACTCACAAATCTTCACTAGTTCTCTCAAGCCGGCCAAAGAGGATGAGAGTAGTATGTCTTCAGCATAGCATATGTGGTTGATAACACAGGAACCCATCACACATCCCGTTTTCAGATTATTCAACTGCAAACTTAAGTCATCCATATATAAGTTGAATAGATAAGGTGATAAGAGGCTACCTTGTCTCACTCCCAGATTATGTTTAAAAGGAGCAGATCTTTTTGCACTCCAACGTACACGTTTGACCTCTTCGTCGAACCATTCTCTTAGTATATCTACTAAGCGTTCCGGAACATTTTTCTTTCTTAGAATTTCAAGAAGTTTCCCTCTATTCACTCGATCAAAAACCTTGCTAAGATCTAGGAAGCAAGCATATACCGGCGTTTGTCGTGCTACATATCTGGCAATGGTTGATTTCAAGGTATAGATTGCCATTTTCGTACCGTGATTTTTCTTGAACCCGAACTGATTAACGGCGTATTGAAGTTTTTCTTCAGCTTTCGCTAACAGTATATTTTTCAAAAGTTTTGAAATCATGGTAGAAATAGCAATTGGACGGTAATAGTCGCTACTTGTTACTGAGCCCTTCCCCTTTGGAACTGGAACAACGTCTGTGATCAGGAGATCTTTCGGCAGATGACAATGCACTAACATAAATGAAAAACAATCTGCTAGGATGTTATGCAGACTTTGTGGTGCATAGAGTAAATGCTTTCCACATATGCGTCTGCTCCAGATATCTTCCCACTCTTCAGATGCAAGATAGATAGCTATAACGCGTTACCATTTACTTAATTCCAACATAAAAAATGTGTCCACATTTCTGAAGTACTCATTTTGTTTTTTATTGCCCTATTACCATTGATTATGGTCTCATAAATTCACATGCCTTGGTTATCCCAGAAAACCGTCACAATAACATATCCCGCCGACTGCGCAACTTTCTTTGGTTCTTTTTTGGCTCAGATCCTTCCACACCTTCGACTGTTCTTTCGTTTCAGGTATATGCTACATCTATGTTTCATTTTCGGTAACCACATAATGCAACAAGTAAATCCTCTGCTCGTTAACGGCCGTCAAAAAGCTTAATGCGACACACAATCGGTTACTGCTTGTAATGGCAGTTTCATTGTAACTGATCAGTATTAATTCACAATAATTAATGCTCAGCAATGAAAAAAAGACGATGTTGCAAGGCAGATACCCATTAAAATTCTCTACTGGTTGTGTTCATTAATAATTGTTTTTGCGCAACAAAATTTAAACTTAGTTTTGTGGTGGTCCTAGTACTATCAATTTTTTTTCACTAATAAATAAAGTAATTTTTTTCAGGATGAATCATTTAAATCGGAAATAACGGATGCATTGAAATTAAAAGTAAGCATAATATCGATGCTTTTAGCTAAAACCAGTGCTAGCAAAACTAAAATTTAAACATATATATAAATCTATAGCTTTTTAACTTTTGCATGTTAGATTTATCCAAATGAATTAGAACATCAGAAAGAATTCGGTGGTTTTACAGATGTAGTAAAATCTTACCCAATATACAGAGGTAAAAGAACTGGAGATGAACTTATAGATGAAGGAAATATTGCAGGTAGGAAAAAATATCTTCTATACATATAATTAAATTTGTCTAAAAACTATTTATTAGTTAGTTTATTAGGAACTGAAACTCTTGGCCCTAGTTGCATTACATTTTTGAACTCTGCAATAATACTAATATTAAAAGACTAGCAGACCCCGTTGCCAATAACGTTGGCAAACTGATATCGAATAAAAATCAATATAAGCAGGAATTAATTATTAAAATTTGCATGATTCTGCGTATATTAACAAAACAAAAACGTTTCTTGATTATACCTAGGAAATCCTAAAAACCGCTTAATGCGTGTCGTTTAAAAATTAGTATCGGGCTTGATACGGCCCGCGGCCCATATGCTGGATATCAATGTTATAGCTGTTTCTGATTATACCTAGGAAATCCTAAAAACCGCTTAATGTGTGTCGTTTAAAAATTAGTATTGGGCTGGATACGGCCCGCGACCCATATACTGGACATCAATGGTATATCTGTTTCTGATTATAGCCAAGGTATAAAAAAGGGAGCAAAGTGGCGAAATTAAATAAATTAATTCCTGTTAACACGCGCATAGTGGAGCGTACTGCAGCGAGGTTATATCGTTGTTATAGTCGAGCAAGACGACGCGTTCAAACAATTTTGATTTCTCTGCTATCATCGTTGCTGAAATAGTTGTTTAAAATGGATATTGAGGCATTTATAAGTAGTTATCATTTATAAGAGGTATTTAGGGTAGGTTCCGATTGAAATTTGTCCATTTTTTACCAATTTATGTTGAATTTTTTCCAAAATATAATCAAACGTTGAAATACTCATGCGAAAATAAGAATGAAACTTTTCTGGATGTTTGCGGAGTTGCATATAGAAATGATGAAATTCACCATGTATATGTCTACTTTTATTTATTCTGTGAACATTGCACCTTCTAGTGTGTTTATTTTTATTTTTTAGTAAATACCAATTTTTCAGGGAAGAGTTTTATGTTAGCAAGAAATCCATTATAATTTTGTGAACTTTCTGCTCGATTTTAAACGCGTCACTATGTGTAGACACTCTTTTATAAGCGCGACATTCTTTCGCTGTTTTAATCTCCGCTTTCATTGCTGCTTTGCTCTATGCTTCACTATGTGCTTAGCCTAAGTAAGCTGTTGTTTGTCGGAGAACGTCGTTCTCACTGGTGGGGAGTGACTACACACCTCAAGCCCCGCTAGAACCAAGGAACTTAGCGTTACAAACACACAGAAATTAGGGCTTTTATATATCAAATATTTCTAGGTTTCTTCAAAGGATCAATCTTTGTGTACCCATGGTCCAATCCACCTGAAGAAGATTATGTAACAAAATCTGGACTTCCATTAGAAGGTGGTCTTTTTCAAGATGTAAGCATGAATGATAGACTTGATTATTGTGTTCGAATCTACATTGTACGTGCCCTAAATCTCCTACCAAAGGATCTGGATGGAAAATCGGATCCTTATCCAATAGTTATACTTGGAAAACAGAAACTTGTGGATAGAGATGCGGCCATGGAAAATAACTTAAATCCGGTATTTGGAAGGTAAGTACGAGGAACGTGATTTAGTAACATTCCACGTTACACTTGACTGTCCACTGTCCGAAAAACGTATGTAGGATATGCCCCCCTTGCCTACAAGTAATTATATCGGAGCCCATGGTGGTAAGGTGTATAGTGATATACGTTCTGATTATTTTTCAGGTGTTATGAATTTCATGGACACTTTCCAACAGAAAACAAAGTAATTGTATCTATTTTGGACAAAGACGTAGTTTTAAAAGATGACCTGATTGGACAAACAGAAATAGATATTGAAAGGAGATTTTATAGTTATCATAAATCAAATTGTGGCTTACCAGCAACTTATATCCAGTAAGTACTAATTTCCTTTGACACAATAGCTTCTTGATAAAATGTTTCGTAGAAATTTCGTATTATCAGTGCCAATTAGCTGGGGTTCCTGGACTATACGGAGAATGATCTAACACTTGTTGCCCAGAATTATTCGAAAACTCTTTAGTTAGTTGAGCTCGAACTCGTCACAAAGCAAATGTGGCCGTTTTGAAAAGACTGAATTAACTGAGGCAAACAAAACTCCAAGTTCCACTTGGCTGTAACATTATTTTGTTTTTTTTGCAGAACTGCAGCAATATTTCCAGGAGTAACTATTTCACGGGGTATTCCTGGACGAGGAATACATTCTCTTTGAAATTGTTTATAACAACGAAAATCGGACTAGTGATTTTTGTGTAATGTTCGAACAAAATTTTCATTTAATTTTTATGTATATAGATTATGTTAACGATTTTATATTAAATATTTTCAGGCATGGAAAATGCCAATGGAGGGATCGTCACAAGCCGTCTGTAATATTGGAAGTTTTTTGCAATAAATGGAACATAGAAGGACCTGAATATTTAAGTAATTCAGTGAAAGTGGCCAATTGTTATTTTATTAATGATAAAGATAGTAAGTAAAGATAGCTATCATTCAATTTAGAGCAGTGGTTCCTGGAAATCAGCGGCGGCCGGTGAAGCATGTTTGGGAGGACAATTAGCATGATTGGACACGCTCGTGCTTTGTCGTTGCTATACTACTGTTGAGCGATATAATACGAGCTTGTCCAATCATACCAATTGCCCTTCCAAACATGCTTCATCGGCCGCCGCTGCTGGAAATATAACTAAATTAACCTCAAACACACAGAGGCAGGAAGCAAACCTGTGGCCATAATCATAGCAAGGGTACAGACGTATGTTTAAGAAAATATTTATACAAGTTCTGCTTAGACGTTCACAACCAGCTATAAACTGTAGGTGCGTTTCTATTTACGTTCAAAAATGAACGTAATACCATATTACTCCTGAATGTATACAGATTGAAAATACGGTCGCGAGACCGGGAAACAGGAGGCCTAGGCCGTCTCAAATTACTTGGGCGCCAACAAAATGCGTGAAATTTATTGAGGAGTGACATGAGTGAGGAGTGATCGAAGGAAATATGATAGATGACAGTGGGACTTAAAAATTTACACATAGCGAACAGGTTAATTTAAGCACAATAAGTTTTTATTTTCTTAAAGTGGGAATATTTGGGACATTTTTGAATTTTTAAGCGCTACACATGTACCGAGATGTATAACAGAATCATCTTGCAAAAATTTGGACTTAATATTAAGTTTACCTCCATTTTTCTAAGGAAAGGTAAAAAAAAAGAAAAACTAAAATGCCTATCTTTGTCCTTTTTTAAATGATAGCCAAAAATATTACAACCTGATCAAAAAGACCTTAATTCAGAGAGCTTCAATTTTTATTTAGGTAGATAAAAGTCTAGATTTCAAATATTCAAACCGTAGGTTTCTATTTATAATCGTTCAACAGAATCATCTCGTGAAAAATTGAACTTGATATTAAATTTCCCTCCATTTTTCTTGGTTAAATTAAAAAAAAAACTCATGCTTATCATCGTACTTTCTTGAATGACAGCCAAAAACACTACAATTTGTTCTGCTATTATATATAGTTTTTCACAAATTCTGTCAACACTGAAACATAAATTCAACACTAAAACATACGTAATAAGTTCAAACTGTACTGCAGTATTTAGTACAAAATATTCTTTAAAATTTCAGCAAATGATCCGCCACATGTTAAAAAAGAGAAATTGGCGCTGTTGGCACTGCGGCATTGGCATGAAATACCAGTAGTTGGTTCTAATCTCGTACCAGAGCATGTGGAGACACGATCGCTCTTCCATCCTAACAAACCAGGTCTAGAACAGGTAAGTTTTGCTACTCCATATGAGATGGCAGCAAGAGTAACAAATTCTATTTAACACGTTGTTCGCCATGGAGATCCCTGTGAATCACTGGTCATTATGACACAAAATCTATTGAATAGTACATAAAAAAGTAGCAACTTTGTTTCATGAACGTTTCTTTTATAAGTTACTTTCTATACTTACTACAGGGTAAATTGCAAATGTGGATAGATATCTTTCAAGAGGGTGAAATTCCAATTCCACCACCTGTTGATATAACTCCACATCTACCTGATGAGTACGAACTTCGAGTTATTATATGGAACACTGATGACGTTCTTTTAGTGGATGACAACTTCTTCATTGGTGAAAAAATGTCGGACATTTACGTCAAAGGGTATTACTACAAATTGGGTGTAAGTTGCATAAGAGTTGCCTTTCTTTGGAATTGTATATTCAATTGTATCTTACATTATACACACGAGCAATGTGAGCTTGCCTATGACTCGTGTTGTAAACTTCCTGCTCGTGCAATTTAGCCTCCATTATATGCTTGTTAATAAAATATTATTATTAAATTAAAGATGGCGGCGAAAACGGAGATAAGTCGTATCTTCTTACGTATGACTTAACACCTTATTCACGCCCATTAGCGAAATGATACGTAAAAAAATGTACTATTCACTTATCAACTGGTCTCCTGATGGAATCCGTTCACTAGATAAGAGGTCTGCCTCAGTTTTTAGTGTTGTCTCTAGACTCTAGATCGCCATTCTAGTACTTTCCTGGTCCATCTACCATAATCATAGGTGAAGACTGGTAAGACATATTGATCAAATACCTTTCTCCAGGCAGATGGGGAAATCACCTTTTTAAATGTGAATCAGATTTCCAAAGGCTGCCCATTTCAATCCAATTCTTCTGTTTATCTCTATGGTTTGGTTATCCAGGCCGATAGTGATTTCGTGTCCCAGGTATTTGTAGTCAGACACTTGATCAATGGGTGTACCCGAGATTGACAAATTTCCACTCAGCTCTAAATTTATCATTACTCTGGTCTTTTTTATGTTAATTTGGAGTCCTATCTCCTCGGCTTCACTATTTAATTCTTCCATCATTTGGTCCATGGAGTATTCACTAAGAAATATCAATCTTTTTCTAGAGGCAGATGGGGATATCACCTTTTAAAATGTGCCTTAGATTTCCAAAGGCTGCCCATCCCAAACCAATTTTTCTGTTTATCTCTATGGTTTGGTTACCCAGGCAGTTAGTGACTTCATGTCCCAGGTATTTGTAGTTAAAGACTTGATCAATGGATTTACCCGAGATCGACAAATTACCTCTCAGCACTAAATTTGTCATTACACTGGTCTTTTTTATGTTGATTTGGAGTCCTATCTCCTCGGCTTCATTATTTAATTCTTCCATCATTTGGTCCATGCAGTATTCACTAAGGATCACCCCTCTTAGTCAAATAAAACCAAAATAGTTTTAGATAATTTAAAATATTTATTGAACCCTTATGCAACTTAGAGCCCTGTAGTATCATCCTTTCTATAAAGAGATAAATTTATTGCTTTTTTAGATGGTTACTTGAAAGTGAATCTCAGAAAACAGATGTTCACTATAATTCTTTAACAGGAGAAGGTAACTTTAACTGGAGATTTGTATTCAACTTTAATTATCTTGAACATGAAAACAAAATGATGGTATATAAGAAAGAAACGCTATTTTCTAATGTGACAGAAATGAGACTTCCTTGTAAACTAGCATTGCAGGTAAACACTATTTTAGGTACATTTTGAACAGATAAAAATACCCAATTTCTATTAATAATTATATTTAGAAGCAATTAAAAAAAAATCATAACTCTAACATAACCTATGCCATCGCAATATTATATAAGGCAGCACAAGAAAAGGGAGGACCAAGTAAAGTATTGCAACATTTCAAAGAACAAGCAACGTGCAACGTTTGCGTGTTCTACGAGGTGTATACATTAAGTAACTGAACTGATTTTTTAAATTTTGTTTATTCGAATAGAATTACAATTCAATATTGTCTCCCTCAAAATATCTTCCTTGGGAAGCCACACAGCGCTGGAGACGGTTCTTCCAATCCTCATAGCAGTGCTGGACCTCGGACACTGGAGTAGCTTTCAGTAGGTCGTTTACGGACGTTTGAATGTTTTCGAGTGTCCCAAAATGACGTCCCTTGAGGTGATATTTCAATCTTAGAAAGAGGAAAAAGTCACAAGGACTCAAGTCAGGCGAATAAGGAGACTGAGGAGCCACAGGAATGTTTTTACTGGCCAAAAACTCGTTTATTGAAATTGCTGTGTGAGGAGTGAGTTTTCTCATCCCCAAATCATTGATCCAAACCTGATGAACGGTAGTATGAGTCAAATTCAACTCTTCCCCAATCATTCTGACTGTCAACCGACGATCTGAACGCACAAGATCCCGGATTCTGTCGACATTTTCATCGGTTCTTGAAGATGAAAGCCTTCCGCTGCGTGATTTATCTTCAGTCAACTCTCTTCCTTCAATGCCTTAAACCTCATCGGACATATAGACATATAGACCTCAATCGGAGTGGAAAAAGTGCTTCGAAAATTGGTTCAAACGCATGAAAAAGTGCACAATAAAACCATTTTTGTTGATAAATAATTGTTACTGATCTCAAATCCCGAAACATAAAAGGCAACCCTCGTACCTGTTTAACTATTTACTTATTTAAAATATACGTTAACTATGTTCGTGAAGTTCTTAATAAAGTACCAACAATTAAATAAAAAGTTCATGAACAGATTAAAAGTGCATGTCCTACTTGAGACGTGTTAGATATTCTTGCCACCGCGAATGCTAAATTTGGCTGACTGATTGCAATCAAGGTGTAGTAATTTTAAGTGGAAAAATATTCTTATGGAATAAGAATTTTTTGGCTTTATAATATTTTCTGATTGCGATTCTTGTGGATACAAATACTGAATTTAATATACCCTACAAGTCTATTTTTTTGTCTTCATCATCATCATCATTTATCAGCCATTGGAATCCACTGCTGAATATAGGCCTCCCCTTTGCATCTCAACTCCTCTCTGTCCTGTGCCACCTGCAGCCAATTACCGGCTTGTCTCTTGATGTCATCCGAACAACGGGTAGAAGGTCTGCCTCGGTTTCTTGTACTGTCTCTAGGCCGCCATTCCAGTATTCTCCTGGTCCATCTACCATCATTTACTCTGGCAACATGACCTGTCCACTGCCACTTCAGACGTGAAATTCTTATTTCACAAACTTTTATGTCTGATCCACAAATTTGTTTTTCGATCTAAAAGTGTAACGCCAATCATCGCTCTCTGAATCGATCTTTGAGCAACTCGTAATTTTTCCGTAGATTTTCGCGTGAGGGTGAGTGTCTCAGCACCATAGGTGAAGACTGGTAAGACACATTGATCAAATACCTTACTCTTGATGCAGATGGGGAAATCACCTTTTAAAATGTACCTCAGATTTCCAAAGGCTGCCCATCCCAAACCAATTCTTCTGTTTATCTCTATGGTTTGGTTGTCCCGGCCGATAGTGATTTCGTGTTACATTGAGTTAAATCTCTTCATATTATATACTTTTGTGTTTATTCTGATATTTTTTAAAGGTTTGGGATAATGATACATTTTCACCGAATGATTTTATTGGTGTCCTTACTTTTGAATTAAATAAGGTTCCTCGTGCAGCTAAAACTGCCAAGTTATGTAAACTGGAACATATAAATGCTAAAAATTGTGCCACAGTGAATTTATTTAAAACTGGACGAATACGTGGATGGTGGCCATTTAAAGGATTAGACAAACATGCCGATAAATATTTTTGCACCGTAAGTATTTTTTTGACCAAATATTATCGAGTTTTATAGAATAATAACAAGCTTTTGTAACTCAAAAAGTAATTGGATCATCTAAAAATTTTTCATTTTAGGGAAAAGTTGAAGCTGAAATAGAGTTGATTAAGAAAAGTGAAGCTGAAACAAGACCTGTTGGCTTAGGACGAGATGCTCCCAATCCACTACCACCACCGAAGTAGGTACATTATTGTTATTGGGTCAATCAGTCCATAAGATTTCGCTAGTCACAAATCTCAGTATCTTTTTAGCAGGAGAAGACTGGGACTGTTGAGCTGGAACCATAAAAAGTTTTATAGGCCCTTTTTTAGGGTTTTGTAGGTATGATCACAAAAAAACTCTTATTATATCATTCATGTGCCTGTCTGTTTATCGGTACGGTAAAAATTGTAGCCAAACGGCTGAGCAAAGAAAATTGAAATTTGGCATGCTTATACAACTCCTTGACCCACATATAAGAAAAATACTGAGTTCAAAAAAACGCATCGTGAGATAAATATAAACAAATATTTATTTAATAAAAACAAATATTTTTTAAATTTATTGTGTGATATCAAAAGAAAGCTCTTTATGAACTTTCCTTTCAAAATTTTTAGATTTGGAGGGCGAGCCTTTTAAAAATTCGACTCTGTCTTTCAATAATGTCACTCATTAATTTACTATTTTTAAGCTATTATTTTAAAATTCTCATATTGACCTACATGTGGGGAGCCTACTTATATAAAATTAAAAATTTCACGGTTGGCTATTTGAATTTAAGTATTTTCATTTGTACTTACTCTCATCCCTCAACTCTAGGTCTCCATCACATCATGAGTATTCAGACTTGCGAGTAGATCAAGTCTGGACCCCCCCCCTTATTGTCCCGCTTGCTGGTTGCTATGATTCGTGGAAGGATTTAAAGGTTGTTCAATTAAAGTCCTCCTTTTAACTAACCTACTTTAATTACGATTACGGTTTAGTATTTACATGATTTACATAGACTTACAATTATATAATAACTAAATCCAGAGAGACACACATTCGCACACACTAGACACACTTTATACCAAACACTAATTTAACCAATACATGTTTCTAAATATTGTCTCTCTATTCTTTAGTTGGACACTACACTAACGTTCGATTACTACATTAACGCAAATATGGAATTACTTAGTTACATTTTACTTGACCGACCGAACACACTAATTGTCTCTAACCCATAATGACAAACTCCACTTTCCTAAATAAGTCTTAATCTCACGACTGTCTAAACTGATCTCTTAAAGCATGACTTAACATCTTCACTCTTTAGAGTCAACTACATTAATGACTGCCCTGAGCGGCTTACATTGCCCAACTGTAAAATATCATTTCACACTCTCTTAACTGTCCGTCTTGTAATATGTTAAAATTCACAATTTATTGGTGATAACTCAGATAAGTATCCTATTAGAAAACAATCCAAACATAATATTTATATTTCAGACAAAGATTAATTGATTTTCCCATATGGTCCTAACAATTCTAATCTAATTTATTGCCAAAGTTGTCGTCAATATTACAGGTTACGATTTCTTTTTCATGTTACATTTACAAAAGTCTCAAGTTACAATAATAAACATGTCTACCCTTATCTTGAATGCCCTTTCTTAGAAATAGATTATTTTTTATCCATTAACATTTTTAATATTTAACTCTAATTGAATGATTATATTGAATTTATTTATAAAATTTTATTTATGAAATAATACCAAAATTACCTCCCTTACATACACAGTAACGCCAGATTTCTAAGTTTGTTAATAGTTGTTGAAAATCTCAACATGTTCCTAGTTATTCCGTGGAACTAAAGTAATAAATCATAGTATACTTTTATTTTCTAAGAATTTTCGAGTTTATATAACTTGTCACTTTGCGACTTCAATCATATCGGGACATTCGAGATCATGATAGATTGAAATAGTCATCTAAAAACTTTTCAAGAAAATTTATTGTGTCAACAACACGTGGAAATTTCTAGAAATGAAGTTCTTGACCTTTATCAAAATGTTGACCTATGTTAATGGTAAAATTAACCTTCATTACCTTCAAAACCCTAAAAATAAATATTGTAATTTTTTTGCATTTTCATGCCTCCACCTCATGAAAATGCCTATAATAATTGAAAGGCTTATAATAATTGTGTGCTTCGGGTATCAGAAATCTTAAATCCGTCACTGTTGAAAGTGTTGGCTACTCTGAATTTTAATAGCTAAATTAAGAGCAATATGTTTGTAAATGTTTCATTGTGTAAGTTATCGAGCGACTTTTAAGGCTGTCCGATGACACTGTGCAATCTACGTCAGGCTTCAGTAAATTGACTCTAAGTGTTATTATGTTTACTGGAGGACGGAGATTATCCACACTGCTCTCGGCTTTCCTCACATTCACTTGTAGCATCTCTCCCATCAATAATGTCCACCAAATCAACCTAGGGTTAAATTAAAACAGAGAAGCAGGAAAAATTCTTAACAAACTAAAGAATTTATATATTTTGTGAACATAAATCGTGCGCAGTACAGTATCTACAGTAGCTACTTGTCTTTCCCATCTTTGTTTAACTTCTACCATGAGGTCTTAAGCACAAATTTTTAAAATAATTATATAATCTACTTTGTATTTCAGCCGACCTGATATATCATTCAACTGGTTCTTCAATCCCTACAAAAGTATTTGTTTTATCTTTAGGAAAAACAGGTGTAAAATGCTACGTGTTTTATTTTATTTATCAACAATTGCTTTCCTCGTAGCGGGAGCTTATTCATTCCCTGGATATTGTGTCAAAAAATTGCTAGGTGCTTGAATTTTTAAGTTCGTAACATATTTGTAATACTATTTAAAATAAAATAAAGATTTATTTAGAAAGAGTGTTTTGTATATAAAACTTGATTTGTCCCACAAAATTAAAAATTGAGATTTTGGTATCAATGTTTTCCTCTTCGTTCAATGTATAAAATACCAGGTCTACAAGTATAAATGCGGATTTTTTTTAAAACTAAAACACATTAAACTCAAAAGAACAGTAAAAGTTTATTTATTCAAAGTATGCTCCATTAGAAGTTATACATTTTTCCCATCTTTCAGGCAATTAGTGAATACCTCGCCGGTAGAACTCTTCCCCTTTCCCCGCAAACCATTCATCTAGCCATTCTTTCACATTTTCATATGAACAAAAGTGCTGCTCGGCAAGTGCGTGACCCATCGATGTGAACAAGTGGTAATCTGAAGGGGCCAAGTCTGGTGAGTAAGCGGCATGGGGTAGCACTTCCCACTTGAGTGCCTCCAATGTGTTGCAAGCTGCTTTTGCCTTATGTGATGAAGCGTTATCGTGAAGAAAGATTACCTTGTGCTGTCTTCTTTCGTATTCTGGTCGTTTTATGAACGAATGGTTCAATTCGTTCAGTTATTGTTGGTAGCGTTGGGTATTAACTATTTCAACAGGTTTTAACAATTCATAATAGACCACACCCTTTTGTTCCCACCAAGTACAGAGCATTGTCTTTTTGCCAAAGCGATTCGGTCTTGTAGTTGATGTGGATGGTGAGCCTGGGTTCACCCATGATTTTAAGCGTTTGGGATTTTCAAAATATATCCATTTTTCATCGCCAGTATTGATACGATGCAAACAAGACTTTCGTTTGTATCGTGCAACCAAAATTTCACAAGTGTTTTTGTGTTTTTCCATCTGCCTCTCATTCAATACATGTGGAACCCATCTGCCGACTTTCTGGATCTTACCCATCTCTCGTAGGCGATTGGAAACAGCTCGTTGACTAACGCCTAACTGCTCTGCTAGTTTTTGTGATTGACTATCGTCTTCCTGTAGCAATGTTTCTAATTTTGTATCTTCATATTTTTTTGGAGGTTTTCCATGTTCTTTGTCTGTAAGATCAAAGTCACCACTTTTGAAACGCCGAAACCATCGTTCACACGTATCTTGCGATGGAGCATATTCACCATAAGCTTCTCAAAGCAGTCGGTATGATTCAGCAGCAGTTTTTTTCAAATGAAAACAAAACAATAGTACTGTCCGCGAATGCTCTTTATTTGGCACAAAATTTGATATTCTTAACACAGTAAAACAAAACTATATGATCACTTTTCAAATTATAACTTATACGCATTTGACACTTAATGATAACTTAACAAAACGCCATATGTGTTGAAACTTTGAACTATAGACTCTGCATGCGCGGCAAGTTTGAAAAAAATCCGCATTTCATACTTGTAGACCTGTTAGTTTCGCTTTTGAATTTATTACGTATATCGAGACTTTCCTATACTCTTAATACTATTGTAATATAAATTTAAGGTAACCACATGACAGTATATTATTGTTTACATAAAAAAGGAAATTCTAATTTCCTGTTTTTCTTATAAAGTAAGTATTTTGACTGGAAATCTCGAGTACGTCTTGAGTGTCTTTTGTATCGATTTAGTCGTCGTTTCCAAGAAAAAACACTTGAATCTATGAAGCATTACAACTATATTGAAGGTAACTAAACACAATCATAAAATTTAATTTGTTTATTTTATCTACAATATTAATGAAAATAAATTTATATCAAATATTTGCTATGGGTGGGAACAAGAATAAAAAATTGAAATATTTAAGTTAGAAATATGGATTCTATGATTTAAGAAAAGACTGTGATGCTCCAACTGCCAGTTACAAACACAAAAGAGACAAAGTAAGGAATTTATTTCACAAAGTAGATAAATATACATTTATCACTTATCACTTAAAAATTTTCTTTTGTACGACTTTCTAGCATGGGGTTTACCAGAACAGTCTTTCTGAAGACTCCAACAGTAGTAGGTCATCATGTGGCTATCTTATCTTCCTTGATATCTGTCTTCCATAGTTTTATGTCCTGATTGAATCTTTCCCCCGGTTCTTCACTAAAATCACCTAGCTTTTCTGGTAAGTGGTCATAATACAACCGAGAATATTAAAGTTGGAAAGCATATTTTCCACTAATTCTCTGCCTCATGATTTTATGAAAATTTTGTACTACAAGGTGTCTCAAAAGAAATTTTATATTTAGTGGATCGACTAAAAAAAAAGTAATCCGTATATAGAAAAAATGTTTATTAATTATTAAAACTTTTTGGGGATTTATTTCTTAAAAATAATATCGTCTAAATGTAGACACTCGCGTTCTCGGCACTCATTTAATCGAACAGTAAAATTACTTATGACGTCTCGGCAGGTGGACTCAGGGATGGCTGCCATTTCGTGACGGATATTTTCTTTCAAATGCGCCAGTGAAGTCGGTTTATTGGCGTAAACTTTAGATTTAAGATAACCCCATAGGAAACAGTCCATAGGGGTTAAATCTGGACTGCGTGGAGGCCAATTTATGTCACCTCTCCGGGAGATAAATTTGCCTGAGAAAATTCCACGAACACGTGGCAGAGACATATTGGACGTGTGTGAAGTTGCTCCGTCCTGTTGGAACCATGTTCTTTGGTTATAGCCAGGAAATTTTTGCAGTTCAGGTACCAAGAAGTTGTCTAACATCTCCACATAACGCTCTGAATTCACTGTAACTGCACGCCCCCTTTCGTCTTCAAAAAAGTAAGGGCCGATAATTCCTCGCACCGACATCGCAGCCCATACGGTCACTTTAGGCGAATGTAGGGGTTTCTGATGTTTGCGTTTCGGATTCGTTGCACTCCAGTAGCGGCAGTTCTGCTTATTTACGTGGCCATTAAGATGAAAATGAGCTTCATCCGAAAACAAAATGTTGGTAAACGTTGAAAAACGCTCAATCACCTGATTTACGAAATTAAGCCTCTGACTGGCATCTTGGGGCTTTAATTCTTGCACCAATTGAATTTTGTAGGGGTGCAGCTTTAGGTCTTTGTGCATAATGCGATGTAATGATGATCTATGCACATTTAAAGCACTTGCGCGCTTCCGAATTGAAAGGTTCGGGTCGTCACGAACAGACTGATTAACATTCTCCACGTTTTCTACCGTTCTTGATGACCTAGGTCGCCCGGATTTTGATTTATGCAGCGTTGTACCAGTCTCTTCAAACTTTTTAACGCAATGTCGAATGAGAGGAATGCTTGGCGCATCATTTAAGTGGCGAAAACCTCGAATACTGCAGAATTTTGTACGCGCTACAGTCGCCGAATCACCGTTTTTGTAAAACTCTCGCACGCATAACGCGCGGTCTGCTCCCGAGAAACGCTCCATAGCGTTGCGTTCACGCAGTAAGCTAAATAAATATCAAATTTCTTTTGAGACACCTTGTACTTAAACCAAGAATTAACACAATAAATTAACACCAAGAATTAGATTCAATCTCGTTCATTGATGCGGTTCGATTGGATTGTGGATCTTCAGTAGTTTGCCTTAGCTCAGGACCATCAAATATTCTGGCTTTCAGTTTTTCAGAGTTAATCCTAAGAAATTTACGTGTCAAGTAGCCTACACAAAGTCCATCTCGATTTAAAGCCTTCAAAAATTGGTATATAAGCCCAAATTTGATATGCAAGGGTGAAAATATAATTTTCTCTCTCGCAACCCAAGGTTCGTTGACAACGTTTTGTTTTTTCTTGAATTATGACATTTCTTAATGGAAATCACCCAATTTCTGTTAACCCAGTGCTGATCCTTAGCTCTGCTGTCCCAAAGACATAAAAAACAAGGATATTTTGTATATCCACTTTGCTGTCCAAGGAGGAAGTTTACCGTTTTTAGATCAATTAGTTTGTATCTCAAAAACTAGAGCTGCTACGAAAAAGAGTCAGGTATTTTTGGAATAAGCACATCAAAAATATCTAAAATCAGTTCTTACTTTTCCGGCACCAAGATAAAAAAAAATATTTTGTGGGCAGTGTAATCAGTCAACAGTCTAAAATTGTATATTCAATGAGGGTTTTGTTAAACAAAATGGTCAAAAGCTTTCATCATTCGCTAAAAACTATCTAAAAACTAAAATTTTGTAACTAAAATTTGAAAATCTAGATGCGCTTCAACCAAAGTAACAAACGATAGTTTGTTTCACATCTTTATTTTCTTTAGCTGAATAATTCAGAAAATATTTTTCCTGTATATTCAAATTTATAATTCTATTTTTATTCATAGCCTAGAGATATAATTCATTATTGTTTATTGTCACAAATTTTATATTTCTGCATCATGATCATCCAAAAATAATAAACGATAATAAAAGGCGGATATTGCTGTCATAGACTCCACATATTGTCAGTTTGGGATTGTCTTCCTTCCAAGCTAAAAGCTACCTTTTGCGTATGTTTTATCGTATGTTTGCCATGTAAATATGTAAAGGTGTAATGTCGCAGGTAAGTGGAAACGTTTTTATTAAGATATATTGATGTTTACCTTTCATATTAAGATGGAATAATAACAAACTTGTTGAAAATATGACACTATTTAATCAGTATAGAGTAGTCTTAGAACTCGAGATATATTTGTTGATAAACGCTATTAAATATAATTAATTTTTATTTCATTATTGCTGGAAAAAAACTTCTTTTCTACAAAAGTAGGTGGCAGTGTATTAATAATTATTTGATATTTACAATACCTAAACAGCAGGGTTGGCCAAACTTTTAGACGTAGGGGGCGACTTTTATGGTGAAGGTGTTCCCGCGGGCGACTACGTTTTTTAGGGTTTTGTAGGTATGACCAAGAAACCCTTATACCGTCATTTTGTTGTCTGTCTGCCTGTCTGTCTGTTCGATAAAAATTGTAGCCAAACAGTTAAACCTAGAGTGTTGAAATTTGGCATGCTTATACATCTCTTTGACCCGCACATAGGAAAAATATTAAAACATCTAAAAAGCATATCCCCCTAAAAATATAAACAAATATATGATCATCGGAAAAAAAAATATTTTTTTAAAATTCTGAGTAGGGTATCAAATGAAATCCCTTGGTACGTGTATTAACGATCAAAATTTTATTTTTGCAAAATAAATTATTTTGACGCGATTTTTGCTAAAATTGTGCAAAAAAGTTTTGTCCCACACCCTGTAGCCCAGATGGTTTAAACTAAAAATCTGAAAAAATGCTAAGAAATGTACATTGGTGTGAACCGGAATAGTACAACAGGAATTTTTGATCAGATCATGTTTTCGGAAAATACCGCATTTTATGCGTTCTTAACTAAAATATGTAAAATATTTAATCCGCTATTTAACACAGTAAACGAGTGAACGTCCGTAGTCCAGTGGTAATGTTTTCGCTTCGTAAGTTGCAAACCATTGTTTGATTCCCGTAAATTTTTACTTTTTCTGTTTTTTTTTTGCATTTTTTTTGCGTTTTTATTTTGTTTAAATTATTTTGTCGAAATTCTAGTTATATTTTGGCAAATTTTGCTTTAAATTTTTAAAAGCGTAAATTTAATAACCAGTGGGAAGTGTTGAAATTATAATTTAATTCTATGTTTGAATGTATACGAAATCAGAGGGGCGAAGTTTATGACTTAAACAACCAATGGAAGCCGTAGGCGCAATTTTCAAAATATTAATGAACCTTGCTTTATAAAAAAAAATACTGCAAATATTTAGAAACCCAAATAATGGTATTAGGCATTCGAATTAAAGTTAATAAAAAAATATTTTAACATAAAATTTTTTTTGGCATCCCAAATAATCATCATTCACTTACTAAATACCTGCGAAAAAACTGAAATGTGTGAAAATTCACACTTCTCATAATTTTTTTATTATTTGTTTTTTTTTTTTTATCTAAATACGTTCTGAATTTATCACTATGATTTGTCAATCTTCAAGTCAGCTTCGCGGGCGACTTCCAGAGTCCTTGCGGTCGATCGGTCGACCGCGGTCGATCTTGGCCATCCCTGCTATACAGGGTCTAATAGCTGCTATTATGAATTTTGCACCAAGGGTGTAACTAAGATGATTACGCCCGGAGAGCCACGTAATACAGCCCGAGGGCCTCTGGCCCGAAGTATTGGTATCCTATGACAATAAACAGTTTATAGACAAAAAACAAATTATTTTGTTTAGTCATTTAATTGTCCAAATTAATTTCACAATCACAAGGAATATGCAAGAATTACCCGAATATATCGATAAAAATGCACAAAAAGCTAGAAATAGTTGTGATAAGTGAGATACTTCGTTTATAGGTAGCTCTCTCCATAGCCTCCCAAAATAAATCTTATTAAAAACTACATTAAACAGAGAGGAGTAGTTTCTTTCCTCATATTCATTTTTGGTGTTAAGTAAAGGATAATTGAGATATTTGGAGAATAAGTTGTTTAATAATAAAATTTAAAATAATATATATATTTAAAAAATACATACTTTCTTAGTTTTTGAGTTAGAGCCAATTTGGGTCAGTTTTTGCCTATAATTCCAAAACTTTTGCCCAAACTTCAAACTGGACCCATTTTTCTTGATTTTTGACCAAAAATACATATACCGATTTTCCAACAAAATTCAATTTTTTTTTCTCTTAAAATTTTATAATTTTGGTAAAAATTTTTTAGATTCCTATTTTAGCCAAAATCTTTTTTTAAGCTAATTTTGGTGTGAGGATTATGAAAAAAATATTTAAAAAATACATGCTTTCCTAGTTTTAAGTTTTGGGCCGATTTAGGCCAGTTTTTTGCCTATAATTCCAAAAATTTTGCCCAAAATTCAAAATGGACCAAATTTTGTTAATCTGTGACCAAAAATACATATTTATAACAATTTTCAATAAAATCGGGGACAATTTTTTTTTTTCTTAAAAATCTCGATTTTTTTAAGGTTTACCCCTTACGATTTTTCGATTTTTGGCCATTTTCAAGAGTTTTCAATTACTGCCCATACAAATCTTAGTAATTGGTTAATTAAAGCCCAAATTTTTTTATAGACTATTCAAGATAGGAGAATTTTAAAATTTTAAACCTCAGATTTCCATCCTTAACCATTTTTTAGTTCGGAATTATCAAAATTATCAAAAAAATTCAAAAAAAATTAAATATTTTCAAAAATTTTTTTTATTTGAAAATGTGGTTCCAAGTCAATTAGGACCTCAAGATTTCAAAAATTTCAACCGCAGATCTTTATCGCATTTCGTTTTTGAGATACGTCCATGCTAATTTGTCTTAATTTTAAAATATGCAAAAGCAATGAGGCCGCATTATTTTCCTAGACTAAATAAACTACAAGGAATCCAAAAATTCTAACTTCAGGTCGCTTTCTTTAACCGTTTTTGAGTTGTGCTTTATTTTAATTCACAATTTTCGCAAATAATGTAAATTATGCCATTAAAATTGCAGTTTGAACTAGAATACAAAATAATCGTTTTATTTTTTAATCTATCAATCTTATGTATATATTTTCGATGTTAAGTAAATAATAAGTGAGATACTTCGTTTATAAGTAGCTCTCTCCATAGTTCCCCAAATATATATCTTAATATATAACCTAATTTTTCGGACGATAAGACGCACTTCAAATTTATGAGACAATTTTTAGAAAAAATATTTATTATTACAATAACTTGTAACAGGAACATTCTGTTTTGTCACTATTCGTATTATTTTCGTCGGAACTATTGTTGCCAATCTCTTCAAAAACCAAGTTATCTTCGATACTATCCAATGCGTTGCTTATACCGCATTTCTTAAAAGACTTAAGGTGTTACATGGGTCTTCAAGGTATAAAAAAAAACGACCTCTTTAAAAAAAATTATTTCAAAAACTAAAAATCTTTTTTATTTAAAATTAAAACATATAAAAGTATAGTACTTGAAGTACTTGTAAGAAAATTTTCAGCCAAAAATATTCAAAATTTTCCATTTTCCAGCCGTTTTTCGCCGTCAACGTTTTTTTTTGCGGTGGACATGATATTTCGGTGTGGATTCATCTGAAATCAAAAATTTTCTTGTAGTTTATGCCCTAGGCTCGTGATAGAACGAAGGAATTAAAAAAAAATGAAATTTGACATTTTGACATGAGTTTGAATCAATTTTCGTCTCAAATTTTTATGCGTTTTTCCGATTCTCATCATTTTTAAAAGGTCTTTTTCGTATAAAACAAGAACGACTTGACCGAATGAAAATTTCTTCGTTCAATCACGAGCCAAGGGCATAAACTACAAGAAAATTTTTGAATTTTTGATTTCGGATGAATCCACACCGAAATATCATGTCCACCGCAAAAAAAAAAGGTTGACGGCGAGAAACGGCTGGAAAATGGAAAATTTTGAATATTTTTGGCTGAAAATTTTTTTACAAGTACTTCACATACTATACTTTTATATGTTTTAATTTTAAATAAAAAAGATTTTTTGTTTTTGAAATAATTTTTTTTAAAGAAGTCGTTTTTTTATACCTTGAAGACCCATGTAACCCCTTAATATAATCGTCTCTTCTTTTACAGCTTCCCATGAATTTTTACCTAGGTACTTCTAAAATTATCGTCCTTTTCATACGTTGTAATATCGTGATTCAGCTTTATCATTCGTTTGTTCCATTCTTCCCGCATAAAATTATTGAATGGTTTATTAATCAACACATCCAAGGGTTGTCGTTGACTTGTAAAGACTCCAGAAATGCTAATTCTTTATTCATTTCTATTATATTTTCTTGGTTGATTCTGTTTTATGCGCTCTGAATTGATGCCACACTAACATCGCACTCTTTTTAAATTACTATACCTTCGAACAATAAGACGCAGCTCAATTTTAAGTCGATTTTCTGCGTAAAAAGGTGCGTCGTATTGTCTGATAAATACGTATCTTTTCTCATATTCCTTTTTGCTGTTAAGTAAATGATTTCAACCTTATAAGTAACACTCCCCTCGCACCCTAATTAATTCACTCTAAATATCACAAACTACCCCGATTTTATTATTTTTTTATTTCCTTTTTGGCAAATTAGTTTGACGTTATAATCTTCGTACAGTATTTTGCGTCAAGGCTTAGATGGAAGTCTGTTTACTACAGATCCTAGAATTTAATCAAATTTTATAACCAATAAACTTTATAACAAACAATCTAATTTTAGCAACAATATACTATAAATATAATTCATTGAAATGAAAGCCAGTGTTAAAAGTATGACTATAGGTCTGATGTTGATGACGTGTTAGCGAATGCGTACGTATCCATGTGTCATTATCTGCGGGTGTGAATGTGTTTGTGTGTCCATGGTTGTGTAATCATGGGCTGTGGCGACGTCGGGCGTCCACACATACATTGGTTAGTCGACGCTGGCGTCTATAGCATCAACAGCATCGTTAACAAGTCATCTGTTTGTGAGTGAGCAACAATTGCGGATTGTTACTTTTGCTGAAGAAAGGTAATTTTTTGTAAAATTTGTTAATTTTTTATTATATAATATTGATTAAGTAGGTAATTTTATGTAATTATTATTTTATCTATAATTAGCATAACAAAAACAACTGCATATAATAATTAAATAAAGCTGTCGCGGATGAAAGTTTGCTGGTGGTTAGAGATGTGATTTCGCATCCCGAATTTAACTTCGTACACCATATGTAATTTAATAAAAATTGAAGTTGTGTGAATTATCACACACTTCAGGGTTTCTTAGGTATTTAGTAAGTGACAAAATTTATATGTAAATACATTTTTGACATGTGAAAAACGAATTATTTGATAAGCTGCCTTATTGTAATGCATTATCATTAGAGCCCTGCAAATCCGCGGATTATCCGCGGATATCCGCAACTTTTCTGTGGATGCGGATAAATTATCATTTAAACCATGCGGATGCGGATCGGATGCGGATTAAATGTCATATCCGCTTATCCGCAATATCCGCGTGAACATCCACGTGAACAATCTTCGGTTACTTTCGGAGAAACAAGCAATTGTGTTCTGACTACGCAGTCCTCGGTTATTTTCGGTTGTCTGTATATACATGATATTTTGTAGCATTCAATCTCACTTTATGTTATTTTTATTAAGACAATTGTCCATGATCAAGACTGAGTTGAGACAATCAACTTAACTTTCTTTTCATTATTGAATATATTATAGAAAATAATATTTTGAACATAAGTTTTCTGGTACACTTTCGACGTAATTCTTCCTACCTCTGCTCTAATTCTGGCTTTTAAATCTGATAGAGGTTTTTTTTTTTACATAAAACTGATTAGTAAGTTTTATTTAAATACCAAAATTTACCAACATAATTTTTTCTCGAAAATTTTATTATGTAACCTGCCAATTTTTTTATACTACCCGAAGTAAAAAGTCTTGCAGATCCCAAAAATTTGAAAAATGACACATGTTGCTATTTGAAAAAGTTGCAACGCCTAACTCATGCGCGAAATGGCGTAAGAGAATTACTTGATCCTAAAAATATGAAGCACCTTCTATCAAGTAACTTTTCTGATTTTTTTTTTTAAATTCAATATTAAAAAAAGCAGCACGCCACTTACTCCCTACGAAAAAGAACGCTTAGGCCCCCCAAAATTGTTATCTCTCTCTAGATTTAAATAAGTTATTAGCGCCACAAGGCCTTAAAACTTTTGGGGTCCATTAGGTTAGGTTAGTAATAAATAAGCTGGTAAATCCAAAAATTTTCAGTAGCGTTTTGTAGCAGAGATTACCTAAACAGGCGAAATATGTTAGTTCTTTCCAAATTGACAGCAAAACCTGTAGTGCGGATAGTGCGGATATTCTTGCGGATGCGGATCGGATGCGGATTTGTTATTTACAAAAGCTGCGGATGCGGATCGGATGCGGATCATGGATGTGCGGATGCGGATCGGATGCGGATACAGAAAAGCTTATCCGCGCAGGGATCTAATTATCATGTATTTTGGTTCGTTTTGTTTGGGCAAAATTAATTTCTTTAATACGAGGATCGTGCGCAAGTTCGACGCTAGGGTACTTGGCGCCCTTATGCACGAATTTATATAGCCTCCTAGAATTATTTTTATTATGATATAATAATAATAATAAAAATCTCTTTATTTAAGATATTACATATGACAGAAATATAAATTAGTATATTTATAAAGTAGATGCAATAAGAGATTAAACCCCAAATAGAAAAAGCACAAATATAAACAGAACTATTAAATTAATAAATAATAGCTGTAAAACTAAAACAATTTAGTAGATATACCACTTGTTACTATGCTGGGGAAACACCACATATACCACAAAGGTATGTGTGTGATATCAATGTATATGGATTTTAAGTAGTGAGCGATCGTATGATCATCATAAAGCCTTGTCCATCTTGGTGATTTTGGACTGCCTCTAAAAAGAGCATAGGCTGTCAATAAAATTTCTCCATCTAACTCGTCTATCTGCCATTGGCTTCAAGTCGGTGATGTTGTTATACAGTCTTTTGTCTTGGTTTTGAGAGCTCCATGCATTTATATCTAGCAGGGTTGTACGACGCCAGGTGTTCTTGGGTCCCTCTACGCCTACTGCCCTGAGGGTTGTATGCTAGTGCATAGCGACACACTTCGCTAGGAGCCCTTCGAATAGTGTTCCCTAACCAACCATACTTTCTTCTTTATCCAATGTATACATTATATATTAATATTAATTATTTTAACTTTTATATACATGCTAAAGTAAAAATAAAAGATGTGCAATGTATTTACAGAATGTTAACAGTTGTTAAAGATAGTATCTAGTTCGATTTTTGTTAGATGGTTAATCAATTTTTTTGGCAATTTTGATTACATTATTTTGTTGAATATTAATATGATGTTGTGAAGCGAAATTATGCAATTTATTGTAGATTTTTGGTACAACATAATTAAAACTCCTCTGTCTTATCGTTTTAATTGCTTTGTAAGGCAATGCTTGTCCAGAATACCAATATAGAATCACATCATTGGCTATGATAGAATTCTAATCATCATAATACAACCACTTGATCGTTTCATTTCGAACTTTGTCAAGTATTGGCTGCGTGATCATCTCTAGAAATGGATCTCTGTGACAAGTATATTTTTCTTTTGCAGGTCATTTATTTTCTTCTACATATACTTTAACTCCGTAATGAAACTTTTTACTATAGTACTAAGTAGAAATTACAGCTTAAACTTTCCTTATAGCTGATCTATTATATACTTCCTAAATAGCTGATCGTTTCCAGAAATCCATTTCAATGGCTAGCAGTTTTTTCTTCTACTTATTGTTCTTACATTCAAAAAAAAGTTACAACAGTTCACCACTTGTTCGTCATTCCCTTTGCGCTTATAAATGGAACCTCGATTCAAAACAACTTTGATTGCAATCTGCCACCAGAATCAGGGTTACTTTATTATAAATGTTTCCATTAATTAAAGAAACGCAACTTGTTGACACACAGTTAATTCAACAAGTGGCAAACATCTCATTCAGTAGTTTTCCTTGATTAAAAATATGATACAAGCAGCTATTGGAAATTATCAGTGTTACATTATCTATATTGTAAAATCAAGATAACAATAGATTAATTTAATAAATCAGAATATATTTAACGTAAATCACGCCATAATAAGCAGGATCCGGACATCGTTAGTTTATGACTACAGTCTGTTCCAAACGGTTAAGCGGAACTAGATTTTGCAATCTAGTTACTTTCATCGTTTAAATCGTGCCTTTCGGCCGTTTTGTTTAAGCTTTGTAAATCATACTTACAATAAACATTTTTTGGTTAAGGTTAATATAATTTTAAAATGTCATTTTCTTTATATTTTGATTTTTTTGTGTCATTCTTAATACAAATTTCCTATTTATTTATTTTTTTGTCATTAAAATATCTAAAAAAAATATTTAATTTTGACATATGTCATTCGTTTCCATGGTTTCATTGTTGGAATTTTAAATTTTAACCTAACCTAACCTGAAAAATAAAATAACCCAAGCAAGGTCCCTTCTCGTGACAACCTAAAAGAACTAAATTCCCATTTAGTTCCGCTTAACCGTTTGGAACAGACTGTATATATTCGTTTACATACCTTAATAAACATGTTGAAATTAACCCTCGAAAATTATGGACATTACTTACTTGCAAATGATTTTGATCTCGTTAGCTAAAAAAAAAGAAAGACGGATAGAGCTGAAAAAAAAGATTGGAATACTGATGAGAAAACTAAAATAGTTTGTGAAATAATAATGATAAATAATTAATGATATGCCGGATATCCGTATTCGTATCGGCGGATGATCTCCAATAAATAAAAATCCTTATCCGGATACGTATCCGTTTTTACAAGGCGGATCTTAAACGGCTATCGTATAGATAAATTCTAATTAGTTATTGTGTAAGTATTTTGCGTTTAAAAATGCTCAAAGTGTGGAGCATTGCTGACAGACAAATTATCACACGGACAGAAAGAAGAAGAAATCATATTAATTCTATGCAGATGATATGGAGAGAAGGTGTAATTAAATCTAAGCCGGATAAAAGTGCATTTAAAAGATCTGATTTGGTGAGAAGAAACCAAAGCTTTCTAAGAAGGAGAGGTTGAATTTGATCATAGTATGATCCTTTGAACTGTAGAGATTCTATGTATTCTTGTTGCCATTGGTTGTATATGGATGATTTGAACATTGAAATAATTTCATTACTGTATAGAGCAGTGTTTCTAGGGATTCCAATTATCCGACATTAATGAATATCCGGATATCGAATACAGAACATTCAAAATATACGGATATATCCGGATATCCGGATAACAAATAAGAAATTAAAGATAATAAATTGAATCCAATATTCATGGTGTTTTATAACTCATTTATTTAATTTAATTTAAATATTTTAATTATATACATTAATAATTCACAAAATAATAAACAAAATATATATAATAAAATAAAATTAAAATAAAATATATATATATTTCGTCATGTGATTTAAAGGAACTCTTGTAAAGGCGAAAAGGTATAAAAAAAAGTACCAGGTAAATTGAAAAAATTATTGAAAAAAAATTTTTTGTTTATTCAAAAAATATCCGGTTATCGGATGTTCAATGAAAATTATCCGGATTATTGAATAGTCCAAATTGGTCGGATAATCGGAATATTCGGATATCCGGATTGGAAACCTTAAGTGTTTCTCAACCGAAAACATACCACGGACCAGTAAAATATTTAATTTTTTACCGTGGACCACAAAAAATAAATGTACTTTTAAACAAATTTATTGTATTCTACATCTACATCTATATAGTATCTCAGTAATAAAAAATCACTGAAAAATTAACAAAAATTACTGGAAATGAACAAAAGATCATAAAAAAATTAACAAAAATCCCAAAAATAATCATGTATAAGCCTTTCGCAGACCACTAAAATTTTTCTGAGGACCACCAGTGGTCCGCGGATCACCGGTTGAGAAACACTGGCTTAGAAGAATATTTAACAGGGTGCCATTTACAGTTGCTTCTTTGTTTTCGAGAGTTGGTTAACCCTTGCCGGACCATTTATGGGTCAAATTTGACCCGAAAGTTGAATTTTTTAAATAACTCTTTTATTTAATGTCGTACTAGGACCCTATATATTATAACTATTTATTTTATGATGATAAACTTTTTTTTTCATCAAGTAGATTTCTTGTTTTACAGTACGGGTCTAGCCTGACCCGATTTTGGGATTTGTTAGTAATGTCTTATATCCATTCGTAATGCGTAATTACTCACCTGCAATAATGCAAGTTTTGACAAGTTTATTAGTTTCACAGTTGCTTTTTCATCATATCTCAATTGACCGAGCTAAGATACTGTTCTGTTTGTATTATTTGTTTGTCCAAAACATTCAACTGCAATAGCAATAAAACAAATTACTTGCAATTACTGCCAAAAAAATGAAGATGGAGGATAATTAAAATTCTTCTGATATATTATATGTAATTATATTTTTGTGTCTATGTAATGATTATATTTTGTTATATATTACATTAATGAATTCTGTTTGATTTTTATGTCTATGTAATTATTTTATTTTGTTATATATTACATTTATGAATTTCATGTAAGTTGGCAATGTCATAAATACATTTTTTTATAATGCTTTACTCACTTTTATTATTCAAAATTAAATTATTTAGACCCCTATTCTGTGATTTTTGACATGGTGTTAAATTGACAGGTTACTATTTATTTATTTATTTATTTATTTATTTATTTATTTATTTATTTATTTATTTATTTATTTATTTATTTATTTATGAAATTGAGTTGTATACAGGACGAACCTAAAAACTACAACTTCGATTGCTATACATTACAATATAGTAACTTAATATTTAACAAATTAAGCCATTAAGACGGTAATTGGATAATTGAGAAATAAAAAAAAAACAAATATATATACAGAAGAATGAATTAATTTTCATTAATAGTGCTTTGAACACTAAATGTATGAAGGCGACGTTTTATAGTGTTTAAACTCAAATGAAACGGATCTGCCTCCAATAATATATTATTAAAAGTAGAAACTAATCGGTTTAAGGGGGCGTTTTGGGCATAGTTACTCCTAGCAAAAGGTTGTCTAAAAAGGTATTTATTTCTTAAGTTGCGAAGTGGTATATTTAAATTTATATTCATAAGGAGATACGGTGAATCAATTAAGATTTTAATAATTTTAGTAAGAAACATTACATCATTGTTCATGCGTCTGCAATGCAAGGTAATCATTTTGAAATAATAACATCTTGATAAGTATGAAACATGTGATATTGGGAAGCGATAACTCAAATAATTCAGAAATTTCTTTTGAATTGATTCTAAGCGACGATCATATACATTATATCTGGGATTCCATATAACGGAACAATAATTTAAATGGCATAAGACAAAGGCGTTATAAAGTGTTATAAATTTATGGTGATTTTTAAATATTTTGCATGTTCTAAATATAAATCCTAGATTCTGGTACGCTTTCTTACACACATGATCAATATGTACATTGAATAGAAATTTTTGATCAAAATACATTCCCAAGTCTTTTATAACAGATACTTCCTTTAGCAAGTTGGTATCGATGTTATAGTGATTCTGGATTAAGTTAATATTTTTGGAGAAAGTTATTTGATAACATTTTTCATAGTTGAGATGAAGTTTATTATTAACGCAGTAAGTATGTAAGTTAGACAGTTCCTGTTGCATTATGACACAATCCGTTAAAGAAGATATTGTTCTAAATATTTTTAAATCGTCGGCGTATAAGAGAAAATTTGAGTGATGAAAACATTCGTTTATATCATTAATAAAAACAATAAAAAGTAATGGTCCAAGGTGCGACCCTTGCGGAACACCGGACGTGGTATAAAAATATTTAGAAATAAATCCATTTAGAGCAACAGCCTGAGATCTATTCTTTATGTAAAAGCACACTCATCTCGACAGATCTCACTATGAAAACATACTACGTACAAGTAAAAGTAACATCTTAAGATCTTGTTAAAAGTTACAGAATAGGCCCCTTAAGTGGACATAAATATAAAACTTGAAATATGGGTCTTAAACAGATTTTGAAAAGTGGGTCACGTATGACCCATTTTTGGTCACAAAAAAATCAAAATTATTTTGGTCCGGCTAAGGTTAAATACTTTTATGAATTTGATATTTTAATAACTAAGTAATAAATATTGCATTAATATATAAAATTCCTGTAATCTTACACAATATAATATCAGATAAAATGAATTTTTGATTTCATTAGAGCGCTATTTGTTTAGTCCCACGTACGCGGCTTGTTCGATGTGAATGACTTTTAATCATAAAAAGAGAGCCACGTCAGTTCAGATATTGTTGCATGTTGAAGCTATTCAAAGATAATATCCAGTAATTATTGATGATTAGGTACGTAATATGCCTAAATGGAAAGATGCTTCATGCTGCGTGGGACCGACATGTAAAACCAATACAACACTTAACATGAAAACGGTTAGTAATTTCTAGAAAATTTAAAATTCCTAGAAATATACGCACTTTCTTATCATACTTCTCAGAAGAGCAAAAATTATACAATAAAGCTCAAAGCACTCCTAAAATTTACTATTTTAATTCTCTAGTGCCCAATACCACCTCGAGGTAGATCAAGCAAATTTCATAGAAATGCCCGTGGCCGCCTACAAAGGACTGCACAATGAAACACTTTTAAATTACACTAGTCACTTGAGTGCAAGTGCAAGTTTACGTATTACGAATATTCGATTTACATTACATATTTTTTTAAAAAATTTAAACAATTTACAGAACAGAAAGGATTGTTATTCTTAAATAATAAATACACCAGAAAAATAAAAGAAATATTGATATTTTTCCCATATTAACTTTTTACCGACTGCCAACATATATAAGGGACGTATTGTGATCATACCGATTTGACGTTTTGAGATTTTGATGGATCTCCACGAATTGAGGTCCCTACATAACGTTTTGACTATTTTTAGCATGATGTCTGTCGGTCTGTCTGTCCGTCCATCTGTCCGTCTGCCCGTCTGTCTGTCCGTCCGTCCGTCTGTCGGTCTGTGTACACGTGCAGAGCAAATTCGGCTGAAAGGATTTTTATAGCTTCATATTTAAGCTTCTGCCATCAATGGCACAAGTTGATCAACTTTTGGTAAAAATCGGTTGACTAAAAATGGGAGTTTACTCGTGTCGATTTTAAGATTTTTGCGAATATTGCACAACAGAAAAATTTTTAGAAAAATATTATTAAATAAAAGTTGCTATAAAAGCAACTAACAACTTTTATTTAAGACATTTTTTGATAAAATGAAAAAAATTTGAAAAAGTCTCAACTTTTTCAGACTTATATGTAACGTTTCCATGATCATGATAAATAATATCTCTGTTAGAAAATATTAGGCCAAGTTATTTCTACTCTACTGCTAGAATGTATTTTATACAAGTACTTTATGATGGCGGTCGGTCCTGTGGTGGCCACAGCTGATTTTTTAGCATATGTAAATCCTTTAAACCCTAGTATAATTTTTTGGCAAAAAAAAAATTTGGGCACTAGAGGGTCAAAATAACATAAAATTTATGTTCGTCCTTTATTTTTGGTTCTAGTCACACACTCTGGGGAGGGGGGGATGCCGGACATGATCCCTACCCTCCAAACCATAAAAAACACCTTTTTATTGACACATTTTTCTTTTCACTAACGTGAGCTAGCTAAGAAAACATTTCGACTTCTGAACAACCCCAAGAAAAAAATTTCGGTGCGCACCTGTTTAGCTCTTATTATACGAGGTATAGTTTATTTTCTTGGATTAAGCAGAACTAAAGGAAATTTTTATTTGTTTTTTTTTTAGTTGGCACGAGCTCACTTCTTAAATATTTAATCGGACTTTTGTTAAACAAAATGGCCAAAAGCCCGATTTAACCGTTAAAAATTACTAGATTTCGAAATGTAATTCCGCTTAAACGATTGAAATAGGCTTCATTGTTACGTTACATGTTACACTACCTCTATTGATGCTAGCACGAAATTTGCAAAAATATTGTGAATCTTTCAGTGCCACAAGCCCGTAACAATTTTTCTTTTCTTACAATTTTCTAGGTTATACAATTTAATTTACACATAAATGTTACATAATTACGCGATTCAAGTTCACGATATTTGAATGGAAATTGCATTGTTTACAATTTAATTCAGAATCATTATTTTTCCATATTGCACATGCGGATGAATAATCTGTACATTTGAACAGCTGATAACATATCATATGTTCGCATCAACTGAGCATATGCAAAAAAGAAATTATATACATTTTCCGTGGTCAGTTGAAAGGTAAGTTTTCCCAGAGAATGTCAAGTACATAATAAGAAACTAAGGAATAAATCTACTGAAAATCTGCAAAAATGAGAACTGAAGTAGTCATCTAAAAGTGTACGTGGATTTCAGCATAATGACACAAGGTGAATGAAAATAAGCGTGACAATATTTGCACCTGTGTCGACCGATAGGGGGGGGGGTAAAACCAAGTGCAATAACATCCAAGTCCTGGAACAAACACTTTGGGACCAGAAATTAGACTGAAGAATACAAAAAAGGAAGTGAAAATTAATTCCTTTAACAGAGAAGACTATTATTATAAATAAAAATAATTTTTATGCAAAATATCACTTTATTATTTAAGTAGAAATAGGAAATATGTTCACTCAGCTTTTTGGACAAGAAGCGTTTATTTTAACAAAACACAACGTTTCGCCAACAACATTGTTGGCTTCTTCAGGTGCTATAACAATAACATCATACTAGAAAACAATCTTATACAATCAATAAAGACAATTTACCTATGTTAGTTAAACGTAGCTATAACAGGCTGTACATCAATCATCTCCAAGGATGGTGAATTGCAGAAATTCATTGACAATAATGTGTATATGAAGATTTAATACTCTATATCTTTCTAGGTTTCCAACTGTTACTGTTCTGGTTTTTCCGGTGTCTGTACCGGTTTAAATTTTGTTTTTTATTATTTCTTGCAATTTTAATTGTATTTAAATTGGTTGTATGGATCTTTAAGGGTTTTGGGTTTTGGACTTGATATACCATCTTTTCTCATTACTTTGTGAGTACCATTGTTTTGAGAGATTGGTACGTTGAATTGTATGATTGCTCCGAAGCTCATTACTTCATTTTGGTTCTTTTCACTGAGTTGTTGGTTGTGAAAATTTCATGATTTCAAGGGTTATCGGTGCATTATGTTGTAGAGGGTGGGCCACTGTCAACTCTGTTGATTTGTGCGTACCAAGTTGTCAGGGGGGATAGTGTCGCAGCCTGTCATATTGATGCGTTAATAAAACTTGATATCATTGTATTTATTAATAAATTAATATTGGACAGTTTTATAGTTTATTTAGTATCGTTTTGAATTGTAAAATTTAAATAATAGTTTCTATTTTTGATCATTATATTACAATATTTAATTGAAATTTAAGTCCTGTTTTCCTATGGTCTGTTTTCTTCATATACACATTATTGTCAATGAATTTCTGCAATTCACCATCCTTGGAGTTGATTGATGTACAGTCTGTTATAGCTACGTTTAACTAACATAGGTAAATTGTCTTTATTGATTGTATAAGATTGTTTTCTAGGATGATGTTTTTGTTATAGCACCTGAAGAAGCCAACAATGTTGTTGGCGAAACGTTGTGTTTTGTTAAAATAAACGCTTCTTGTCCAAAAAGCTGAGTGAAATTATTTCCTATTTCTACCTATATTCAAAATTGGACGTTAAATTACTAATCTTTATTATTTAACTAATAACACGACTAGTTTCACCATACAATGGTATTATCAAGTGATTCAAATAATGTAATGAATGGAGAACATTCAATGTACAGCCCTTATATATTAACAGTACCGAAAAATCCTAATTAACAAATACTTGGAAAATTGGGGATTAAACCAAATCTGTTTGTTCATTGAGAACCGGTACGCCCTGCTTCAGGCCGCGAACATACAGAAAGCCGGCACCGGCTTTACTGGCAATAAGCGCTGATCTGCCGCTGTATCTGTCCATGTTTTCAAATATAACCGCACACGCTGTGAACTGGTCGGCGCCGGTCGGTTTCGGCTACCCGCTTACCGAAACGTTTAAGCAGTTTAAGCAGCTTGTTGTCAGCGCCGAAACAAAAAAATATTTAAAAAATCTTGCATCATCTTCTTTTAATTGAGGGAAAAGGTGGTGGTATTCCCCATATTTATGTCTCTCTTGGTTTATTGCATGTATACCTTTTCTTTTTGGTTCAATTTTTAAATGTAGTGATTCTGTTAGAAACAACTCATCCAAAGATGAGTTGTTCACTTCTTTGTTCTTCAAGAAGAACAACTTCACTGTTGTTCTTCTTGACTCATTCAAAGATGAGCATCCAAAGGATCAGAACTCGCCATTTTCACTTATTTCAACATATAACAGAGCCAATATACGAAAGAGTACCTATACACTTTCAAAACTAGCGTTCACTCTATGCTAGGCCAATATAATTAAAAAATGTACGATAAATAGGAAAAAATAAATAATAACTTCAATATATAGGTTATGTCATCTGTCAGTGTCACATGCAATATCAGCGTTTAGCGTGTGCTCAAACAGTAACCCAGTACGCTTGTTTTCGGTACCCATGGTCAGCGCTGATTTACCAGCTTTCTGTATGTTCGCGGCCTCAGATGCTTAAAGATTTCAAGGGATTCAAGAAGATTTAGGCCCGGTCTTTCCACCTTCAGTTAAAGTCCCAGGTAACTATCTGACAGATAAGGTTATTTGTAACTTCATCTGCTGAATAAATGTCAATACCAGTCAGTGAATCCAATACGTCAGTCTCATTATCCATTAGATAACTATCCGATAGATACATTTGTATAGAAAGAAGGGATGACATTTACTCAGCAGATGAAGTTACAAATAACCTTATCTGTCAGATCGTTACCTGGGACTTTATCTGAAGGTGGAAAGACCGGGCCTTAGTATATAACCCTTATTAACATAATGTAATAGTTTTAAACAATTTATGTCAACAGAATAACCGCTGGATATATGTTAACAATCTTTAAGATGGTCACTAAATGTTGAGTGGTATATGTCCAAATCAGAATAAAATGCTCTATTGTGTTCCTTTAATCTAATATTGAAATTTCTTCCTGTTTGACCAATATAAATGCGTATCATTTGAATCACTTGATAAAGCCATTGTATGGTGAAACTAGTCGTGTTATTAGTTAAATAATAAAGTGATATTTTGCATAGAAATTAGTGTTTTAATTTATTTTAATATGGAATAACACAAAAAAAAACGGACAAATCAATTTACTATTATTATTATTGAGATTTGTCAAATCTTGACAAGCGTCCACTACTCTCAAATTTCAATAACATTTTGAGCAACGTAATACTAGAGACTAGTGGAGCTAAATACACACGATGCATTACAAACCCTAGCGATATGCAAACGCAGAAATTACGCCAGATCCAGTGCCCGCATAATGGGAGTGATTCAAGCTTTCTGTATTCTGCAGATCAAAGAAGCGGCAGAAGATCTGCAGGATGGAATGGACACGATTTCCCTTCGATAGGAGTCTTTTATACCACCCAAAACTCCAACTATCAGGACTACAAGCTTAACTTTATACACTGGATACAGCTTTCTAAGCTCGGACAAGAGATCCATATATTTGGACTTCTTTACCTCTTTCTTGAGAGATATTTTGCTCAGCTGGACTCGAGAATTCGATCACAAACATCTGTTTGGTCTCGATATCCAGGAGGGTTATATCCGGCTTAGTAGCTGTCAGTAACCTCGAGGTGGGGAAAGAAAAATTCCAATAAATGCAGCACTTGGAATTTTCTAGAAATTGGCTATTGTTAGAGCAAGAAAAATGTGTTTTAGGAGTAATAGAGAGGTTTATATTCAACAGAATTGGGTTGGTAGATGTTGAAAATTATTACGGAACTGCTAAGGAAATGTATTTACGATGAGGAAAGTGTAGAATGAAATAGAAAATAAACCATGACATTGTTTGCTTAATGGCTCGCCTATTAATTAATATCAAGTCAACGCAAACATTTCAAAAAAGTAAACATACGTCCTACATCTTTTTAATATAATTATATGTTAAATATGTAGTATAAGTTCTTGCGTCGGTCATAAATATTTACAGAGGCGTCGAGACACAAAGGAAGCTGGTAAAAATTTCCGAGGCTAGAGTAGACTACAGGATCTAGGCCTGAAATCTTTTTTTCACAAATCACTAACAATTTTTTTATTGGTGATTTTATTACATAATTTCTATAATTTATTTGTTGGTAATTGTAATCTTGTATATAAAAAATTGATGTGAAGTGTGAATTTCACACATTTCAGGGTTTTGCAGGTATTTAGTAAGTGAATGATGATTATTTGGGATGCCAAAACAAATTTTAAATTAAAATATTTTTTTTTGTTAATTTTAATTCGAACGCCTAATACCATTATTTGGGTTTCTAAATATGTGCAGTATTTTTTTTATATAGCAAGGTTCATTAAAAATTTTAAAAATTGCGCCTATGGCTTCCATTGGTTGTTATAAGTTCCGCCCCTCTGATTTCGTGTACATTGAAACAGAATTAAATTATAATTTAAACAATTTCCACTGGTTATTAAATTTACCCTTTTAAAAATTAAATGCAACATTTGCCAAAATATAACTAGAATTTTGAAAAAATAATTTAAAAAAAAAAAAAAAACGAATAATAATATTGTCTCTTCTCGTATGGTTTGATCCCTTTCGGATCGAGTTACTTGGGTGAAAAGCCAGCGTAAAACCAGTACACCAGCATACACGTTCCAGAGTAGCGTGTTACAAAGCTATAACTTGTGTACATTATTAGCCAAAAATCACAAAAAATGCGTTTTTTTCCTAAAATGTAATCTGATCAAAAATTCCTGTTGTACTATTCCAGTTTACACCAATGTACATTACTTAGAATTTTTTCAGATTTTTAGTTTAAACCGTCTGGCCTACAGGGTGTGGGACAAAAATTTTTTTGCACAATTTTGGCAAAAATCGCTTCAAAATATTTTATTTTGAATGGAAATTGCATTGTTTACAATTTAATTCAGAATCAGATAAACAGTCAAATAGTTTATTTTAGAGATATTTTGTTTCTTTTTTGTATTGTTTTCAAAGCTTGCTACGTTCAACTTTGTAAAACTTATGTTGATTATTATTTTGTAAATAAATGGTCGCCATTTTGAAATGGTTAACATAAAAATATGTTTTTTTGGTGTCATTGTAAAGCTAATTTAATGTACTTTTAGGAAAAAAATATAAAATTATCGATTCCCTATGCTAGATTAAAAGTTGACAGGTGAAACCGGAAGTGCCTCCGAATTCCTATAGTAACCTTTAGATGGGCCTTTTTGTCTAGTTTAACTTTTGTTCTGAAGATTTTTTGTATCTTTACAAATAAAGATTTTCGGGGTGCCCCGTTTCAAACAAACACCCTGTATATTTATATACTTACTAGATTAATTAATATGTATTATTTAATGTAATTATAATGTATAGGGACACTAATCACCTTTGTAGTGTCTTAAATTGTTTTAAAAAAAACGTAATAGTTTTTGTATTATAAAGTTTGTGGGTGCGTAACATCGGAGTTTTATAGTGATGTATCAATTATTTTAGAATAATAAATTAGAGCATTTCACGTAGAATCATAAAATATTTTACACTATACTTAAAAGATTGATAATAACGAAGTTATCAAGGTGTAAGTGAACGCATGTACAAAAATGTTGAAAGTTGTACGTACCTAATTTAAATTCTGCATCCAAAACTGAATATTGTTTTATGTTTTTCATGATTTATATGTTTATTCCCCACCTTTCATCTCTTCACATATTATTTTAAAGACATAAAAGCACAAATATTATTTTTACTTATTTATATCTCTATCTTTCAAAGTTTGTCACATTTTCAAATGCTATTTGTTTATATAAAAACGAAGCAAATTCTGTTTTATAAATACTTGATATTTTTAGAACACCAATGTCAAGTTCTGTACAGAAATAAAAATTTGATTTATTAGAATTTGATTTATTTGATTTATTCTTATAATATTTTTGGTGTTTCAGGACTTACGGTGCCCCTTGGGGGCTATATCAATATGCCAACCTTAAGCAGTTTGGCCCGCGCTCTACGGATATTTCAGCCATCAGTCGAGCATCTTCCTACCACTATACCTCCAACTGTTCTGCCGGATATTGAAGAACCACACTCAGTTTTCCAGGTAAAGTACGTTATATTAAGATTAAGATAATAAGCTTTATTCGCGTATGAAGTTTATTTATTATTATTATTATTATTTTATTATTATTACAAAAAGTAGAGCAAAAGCCATAGGCTTGTTATGCTCAAAGAAAAATAATTACATAATTATACTTACAAACTAGAAAATAATATATAGTACAATTATTTACAAAATTATGAGGCATATAACATTATACTATAAATAATATTTAAAATAATCGAAAGAACAAAATAAACAAGAGAATAAAGAATCAAAAGAACAAAAGAACAAAATAATCAAGAGAACAAAATAATCAAAAGAACAAAATAATCAAAAGAACAAAATAATCAAAAAAAAAACAAAATAATCAAAAGAACAAAAGAACAAAATAATCAAGAGAACAAAATTGCTAATTAATAAATTAAATTATTTCCATTACATTGGGAATAGATGGCTAATTCTCTTTTTGAAAGCGTTTATCGATGGGGCAGATACGACATCGTCCTGGAGAGAGTTCCACAGTTCAAATACACGGTTGGTGAAAAAGTGTTGCCTCGGTTGCTTGTTGTATTTCTCGTGCTTTAATTTTAAATGGTGTCCACGAAGCCGACGGTCCAGGTTAAGTTCGAACAGTGAAGACATATCAGTGGAAAACTTGCCTGTAGTTAGCCTGTACATCTGAAAGAGGTCTCCGCGCTCTCTACGAACACCTAGTGATGGTATGTTTAGTTTTGCAAGTCGTTGTTCGTATGAGAGATGACGAAGACTACATGGTAGTCGAGTAGCACGTCTTTGGAGCCCCTCCAGGAGTAGTATGTCTCGATGTAGGTAGGGCGACCAAACAACAACTGCAAACTCTAGGAGAGGGCGAATGTAAGATAGGTAAATTAAACGAAATAAGGAAGGGGTTAGATGAGGAAAAGATTTGTATGTAATGTACAGGACTTTATTTGCTTTTTTCACTATATTAGCTATGTGCGGTGACCAATCAAGTGTTGTTGTAATGGTTATGCCAAGATCCACTACACTTTCGACCTGCTGCATAGCGCTTCCTAGGATATAATAAATGTGCCTGGGATTATTGTTTCCAAGATGTAATATGCGACATTTTAGTATGTTCAGCGGTAAAAGCCATGCAGTACACCAATCTGTGATGGAATTTATGTCGTTTTGAATTATTGCTGAGTTTTGTGCCTCTTTATAAAGCTTCAGGTCATCGGCAAACATCTGATGTTCACATAACAGATTTACGACTAAGTCAGTTACAAATATCAGGAATAGAATAGGACCAATAACAGAAGTTTATCTTATATTCGTCAGCGCGGACACCTTTATTTTGGACGTTTGCCATTGCTGATAGTACTAGGCTAGAATAGTACAATATAATGAGTATTAGTATCAAAAAGATATAATACTTCAAAAGTAAATAAAAAAAAATTCGGACGTTTCGGAAACAGATTGTTGAGCAGTTTCCGAAACGTCCGAATTTTTTTTTTTTATATACTCTTGAAGTATGATATCTTTTTGATACTAATACTCATTATATTGTACTATTCTAGTCTAGTACTATCAGCAATGGTAAACGTCCAAAATAAAGGTGTCCGCATTAATATTGGACCATTGCAAAATAATTTCAAAGGCATTAATTCGTCTTAGTGTTCACGGATGAAATTGTTTCTGACAAGACATTTCTAATTCGCGGTGGCTTTCGGACAAATACGTAACCTGTTCATAGCAAGTCAAACCTGTTTGTAGATTAGAGAGAAAACTCCTAGTCAGATTATGTGTGTTATTAGTAGAGTTCGGCCAATCTATGTGTTAATACTTTTTAAACCCATTAAATTAAAAAGAACAATGGGTTTGTTTAAATTCTTCTTTTTCTTTAGCTTTTCCCTGTAATATTTAGGGGTTGTTCTTAATTATTCATTCAGTCCCTTCTCACCAGTGGCGTAGCAACTTCAAGCTGCGCTGGTGTGCAGAAAATTTTTATGCGCTCTAAGATTGGCAATACTAAATTAAAATTACGATATTTATTTAAGAACTTTTTAGAAAATCAACAGAACAGCAAAAAATAGTTTTTAAAAGAAGAAAACAAATTAGCTGTGTCCACCTCAGAACCGACCGCCATCACAAAGTACTTGTATAAAATACATTCTAGCAGCAGAGTAGAAATAACTTGGCCTAATATTTTCTAACAGAGATATTATTTATCATAACCATGGGAACGTTACATATAAGTACGAAAAAATAGATACATTTTTCAAAAAAAAAATCGTTTTATCAAAAAATAAAAATTGTTAGTTATTGTTTTTATAGCAACTTTTGTTAAATACATTTTTTCGAAATATTTTTATGTTGTTAAATATTCGCAAAAATCTTAAAGTCGACACGAGTAAACTCCCATTTCTAGTCAAGGGATTTTTACCAAAAGTTGAACAACTCCTGATATTAATGTCAAAAGCTTAAATATGAAGTTTCATAAAAATCCTTTTATCTGAATTTGCTCTGCACGTGTACACAGACAGACAGACGGACAGACAGAGAGACGGACAGACAGACAGACGGACAGACAGACCGACAGACATCATGCTAAAAATAGTCAAAACGTTATGTAGGGACCTCAATTCGTGGAGATCCATCGAAATCTCAAAATGTTAAAACCGGTATGATCACAATACCTCCCTTATATATGTTGGCGGTCGGTAAAAATATATAAGCGAATAATAATTTTATAAAACCTACCAAGAGATTTATAGGTATACATTTAGTGTTTAAAACAGTTTTTTTCGACTTTTAGCTTCCTCAAAAATGTCTATTAAATCTTCATATAAGCTGTTCACTTTTGTAAGAACACACTAGATCTGGTTATTTTGGTTACTTTTATAGTGTGTGACTGACTTTAAATGTCTATTAAAAATATTCCTCACGCTGTAAAACCGACTTTAGGTTGATAAGGTTATGATCACTATAATTAAGATATCATTTTTCATTATGACATATGTCAAATGGATTGACATTTTAAAAAGTGACATTTTTTAATACCAACATGACATACAGCTTCAAAGGTGCAAACTATTGAAAAAAAAAAAATTCCCTCTTAGTGTGTTCTTACAAAAGTGAACAGTTTATATGAATTGGTCTTGTTTTTCCGCTTCTTATTTGTTAATAAGTTCTCCCGTTCTCCCAATTAAATTTACTGCACTGTGATTATAATTTTATTAGCCAGACAAATTTAGCATTCGCGGTGACAATAATATATAACACGTTTCAAGCCGGACATTAAATCTGTTCATGAACTTATTCCTTAACTGTCGTCACCCTGATAGAAACTTCATTCGCAAACAAAGCTAATATTAATGTTTTAGAGTTATAAACTTTGAAACTATGTACAGTAATAACTCTTATAGCAATAATAACTCAAACAAAGACAATGCAAATTTCATTATAACGCTGGTAATAGATTTCCCTTAAAATAAAAATCTGGACACAATTTTCCTGTGATTAATACACCTTATACCAGTGGTCTTCAACCTTCTTACATCTGCGGAACCTTACAGTTTAAATGCTATTTCTTTGGAACTCCAAGGCAAAAAGCTACAATAGGCTGTCTTTTTTTAGGGTTTTGTAGGTATGAGCAAAAAACTCTATTACAGTCATTTTGTCGTCTGTCTGTCTGTTCGGTAAAAATTGTAGCCAAACGGCTAAACCTAGAGAGTTGAAATTTGGCATGCCTATACAACTCTTTGACCCGCATATAGGAAAAATACTAAAACATCTAAAAAACATATCCCCCTAAAAATATAAACAAATACGTGCTCATCGAAAAAAAAAAAAAATATATTTAAAAAAAAATTAAATTGAGTAGGGTATCAAATGAAAGCACTTAGTACGTGGATTAACGACCAAAATTTTAATTTTGCAAAAAATTGTGCAAAAAAAATTTTTTTTCCACACCCTGTAGCCCCGATGGTTTAAACTAAAAATCTGAAAAAATTCTAAGTAATGTACATTGGTGTCAACTGGAATAGTACAACAGGAATTTTTGATCAGATTATGTTTTCGGAAAATAACGCATTTTTTGTGTTCTTTTGGTTTACGATGTACAAAAGTTATAGCTATGTAACACACTATACTAGAAGGCGTATCCTGGTCTGATGGTTAGCTTGCTCGCTTGCTACGCAGCAAACTAGTGTTCGCTCCCGGGCAGAAGTTTTTTTTTCCATTTTTATTTTGTTTAAATAGTTTTGTCAAAATTTTAGATATATTTTGGCAAATGTGGCATTTAATTCTTAAGACTGAATATTTAATAACCAGTTGGAATTGTTGGAATTATATTTTCATTCTATGTGTCATGTATACGAAACCATAAGGGTGGAGCATATGACTTAAAACAACCAATGGAAGCCATAGGCGCAATTTTCAAAATATTGATGAACCTTGCTATATAAAAAAATACTGCACATATTTAAAAACATAAATAATGGTATTAGGTCTGAATTAAAATTAACAAAAAAATATTTTAACATAAAATTTGTTTTTAAAGTTCTTAGATTAATAGACGATACATTATTTTAACAATATTGTTCTTTTTGCCGTGATTACTGCAAAGCAAAATTTGTCCTACACACTCAGCATGCCGCCTTCACTTATATTATATTATTATATACCTGCGAAACCCTACAATGTGTAAAAATTCACACTTCCCATCAATTTTTTTTTTTTTTTTAATTTTAATTTACTCTTTCGGAAAAATTATTTACTAATTCTTAAAAATATCTGATCTGGAAGAGAAGAAGAAGATGAACTACAATTGACGCTTTCTGATTTACAATTTTTAGGGTTTTGTAGGTATGACCAAAAAACCCTTATACCGTCATTTTGTCGGCTGTCTGTCTGTCTGTCTGTCTGTCTGTCTGTCTGTCTGTCTGTCTGTCTGTCTGTCTGTCTGTCTGTCTGTTCGGTAAAAATTGTAGCCAGACGGCTAAACCTAGAGAGTTGAAATTTGGCATGCTTATACAACTCTTTGATCCGCACATAGGAAAAATACTAAAACATCTAAAAAACATATCCCCCTAAAAATATAAACAAAATTGTGCTCATCGAAAACAAAAATATTTTTTTTAAATTCTGAGTAGGGTACCAAATGAAAGCCCTTAGTACGTGGATTAACGATAAAATTTTTATTTTTGCAAAATAATTTATTTTGATGCGATTTTTGCCAAAATTGTGCAAAAAAAATTTTGTCCCACACCCTGTAGCCCAGATGGTTTAAACTAAAAATCTAAAAAAATTCTAAGTAATGTATATTGGTGTGAACCGAATTAGTACAACAGGAATTTTTAATCAGATTATGTTTTCGGAAAATAACGCATTTTTTGTGGTTTTTGGTTCACAAAGTACAAAAGTTATACCAATGTAAGACACCCACATGCAAGGCGTACAATAACGTAGTGGTTAGAGCACTGGTGTCGTAAGCTAAAATTCGCTGGAAACGAAGGGTTTCGAGTACGGAGTGAATTTTATTTATTTTATTTTTTTTCATTTTTATTATGTTGAAGTTATTTTGTCAAAATTCTAGTTATATTTTGACAAATGTTGCATTTAATTTTTAAGAGCGTAAATTTAATAACCAGTCTTATTATATGATTAACAGACGATAAATTATTTTAAAAATATCGTTCATTTTGCCGTGATTAGTACAAAGTAAAATTTGTCCTACACACTCAGCATGCCGCCTTCACTTATTATATACCTGCGAAACCCTGAAATGTGTGAATATCCACACTTCACATCAATTTTTTAATCTTAATTATACACTGACACTTCCTTAATTACACATTACTAATTTGAATTACATTTGACGCTATTCTGAATTACAATTTATTAATCTGAATTACAGTTCACAATTTCCGAATTACATTTGGCAAAGATGTAGAACATTGTAAAATAATTTCAAAGATATTAAAACTGTTGATCTTAATATCAAACCATGTTACTTCTCCAACCGCCCCCGTAATTTAATGTGCGTCTATATTAATTAAAAGTTAGTGGATGAATTTTGTCGTATGATGCAAGTAATTTTTTAGTAATCAGGTCATGCTTATTAATTCTTCGTGTAAAAATATCAATATGTGAATCTATCGGGGAACATAACCTTACTATTGGTTTTGTGTATTCGTAATTTGTCTGTCGATATAGAGCTTACGTTATCAGGACTCATAGCTGTTTGCTTAATTGGAATCTTATCTATCAATTCATTATCAAATTTATTATGCAAACATGGAAACAACATTATACATAACAGCTGGAAAATCATCGCAAAAAAAAAAACAATACAAATTATACAGCACTCTTCTAAAGATATCAAGCTGGTGCTATTGTGAAGTAGTTTGGTTAAATTTGGTGCCATTTACTAATATTTTCGTCTGTGTTTATTTTGATAGAGAAGTTTTAAATTAGCGGCTCATTTAGGTAAAGTATAAATAAATGGTTATCAGTTTAACTATTTTACAATATGGGATCTGGTTTAATATCAAAATCTACACGTGTGTGATATTTTCAAGGGTTTTAAGAATTTACAATTAAATTCCAGGAATCTGGCGCGCACATCATTTGTATTGAAAGACGGGATGACATTTATTCAGCACAGAAAGTATCAGATAACCTTATCTGTCAGATAGTTACCTAGAGATTTACGTGAAGGTGGAAAGACTGGACCTTAGTCTCTCTAATTGTAAAAACTAAATAGAAAAATAAATGAAAAACGTCCAAATTTATTTAACGGAAAAGTAATAACTTTTCATCATGATAATGCAGGTTCTCACTTAGAAATAATAAATTGCGAAAAAATTCAGGACTTAAACTGGGAAATTATTCCACATCCATTGTATTTTCCCGATGTCGCGTCTTTCGATTTTCACCTATTTAGGTCTATGGAACATTCACACAGAGACACTTTTTGAAATATCACCGATGTAAAATTACCTGATCAGTTATTTTAAGTCAAAACCAAAAAACTTCTATAGAGAGGGTATAGAAAATTAATACAACTTTGGGAGGCCGTAATAAATAGTGATGGAAATTATTTTGTAACAAGGTTATTACCCGTCAACAATGACGGATTTATAATATAAAAATTTCAATTGTTTGTATGTGTATTTGGTTTTATTTTTTAACGTATCCTAAATTAGTCGCCAGTCTGCGATTCATGGGACAGGATATCACTAGTTAGCTAATCACGGGAGAGGGCGTCACCTGTCAGCCCATCAAGAAACAGGGTGTCCCCAACTAGCCAATCACGAGAACTTTAGAAAAATTGACGTCATAATGTTACCGACACTACATACAGACATTTACTAATTATATAGTTAGATTATTTATTCATTAACTTTTTAAGATGAGAAAACGATTCATTTTTACTTAGTACATTACATTTATATTGTTAAAACTAAAAATAAATTGAGACGTTAATTTATGCCTACGAAACCATAGACATTTCTATATGTAATTATATTCGTAGATACTTACAGAATAAATCTGCAAAATATTGTTCATATCAGTTAAAGGATATAGGCTTGCCTAGAGTTTCTCGTTTATGCCTACGAAATCCAAAACATTTATATATAAAATTTTATCCGCAGTTTCTTAGAGAATAAATCTGCAAAATATTGTTCATATCGGCCAAAGGAAACAGGAGTATCTACAGTATCGTGTTTATGCCTACGAAACCCTAGATACTTATTTATATAATTATATTCGTAGATTCTTAGAGAATAAATGTGCAAAATATTGTTCATATCGGTCAAAGGAAACAGGAGTATCTAGAGTCTCTTGTTTATGGCTACGAAACCCTAGGCAGTTATGTATGTAATTTTATTCGTAGATTTTTAGAAAATAAATCTGAAAAATACTGTTCATATCAGTCAAAGGATATAGGAGTACCCTAGGGTTTCTTGTTTATGCCCACAAAACCCTATACATTTCTAGTGGTTATTTTATCCGCAGATTTTTAAATAATAAATCTGCAAAATATTTTTCATATCGATCAAAAAATATAGAAGTGTCTACAGTTTCTTATTTATGCCTACGAAACTCTAAATATTTCTATACGATGTTTTATCTGCAGATTTTTAGAAAATAAATTTGCAAAATGTTTTTTATATCGATCAAAGAATATAGGAGTGTCTAGAGTTTCTTATTTATATCTACGAAACCCTAGATATTTGTGTATGTTATTTTATCCGCAGATTCTTAGAGAATAAATCTGCAAAATATTGTTCACATCGGTCAAAGGATATAGGAGTCTCTTGTTTATGCCTACGAAACCCTAGACATTTATGTATGTAATTATATTTGTAGATTCTTAGAGAATATATCTGCAAAATACCTGTCAATCAAGTCAAACTGGGAACACCCTGTTTCCCAGTTAGCCAATCACGAGAACCTTAGGAAAAATGACGTCACAGTGTTACAAAATCACTAACACACGGTAGCTAATTATATATGTACGATTATACACGATAACTCTTTCTAGCGTTTATAATAATATCAATTAAAACACACAGATTCTAGCACAAAAGAGCATTTATTACAACGTCTATTTACAATCTGTCACATATATCATCTTGTTATAGTTGCTCACGTAACATATTACAAAGGACGTCCAAGAACTAGTCCTGATCCTAACCTGGCCGTCCTGATCTTGCCGCGTCCTCGCGACATCTACAAATTTTAACTGCAAAATAAAACAACATAATGTCGCGGCCGTCCTGCTCCTTCCACGTCCTCGCGGCATTTGAATTTAATAACTGCATAATAAAACAGAGGAAATGAAAACATAATGTTAGTTTTGTCCGCCTCCTTGAAGTTCCTGACCATCCAGAGTTTCATCGAACTCCTTGAGGTCCCAGACCATTCAGAGTCAAATAAAACAACCAGAGCTTCTTGAGGTCTCTGACCATCCAGAGTGTTGGTACACTATATATATTTCTAAATTCTATAACTACAATATTAATTTATTATACAATATTTATATATTTTATTGACAGCTCCGATCTATAACTCTATATTTTTCTATTTATCTAATACTACCATAACAACACCTATTAATCTAAAGATAAAATTTCAAAACATATCAACACAGAGTTCCCCTGAACTCCTGAGGTCCTGACCATCCAGAGTCAACAAATCAAACACGACCATTTTAGGTCTAACAACTCTTTGAGGGCCCTGACCATCCAGAGTTCTTCTGAACTCCTTGAGGTCCCTGACCATCCAGAGTTCCTCTAAACCCCTTGAGGTCCCTAACCATCCAGTGTCAAACAACTCATTACGGCTAACACTTGCCATATCATCAGCATTGTACAGTGTGTATTGCGGTACTCAACAAGCTATCAATTCTCAACTCAACTATTTATCAGTTTATTTCATTACAGGTTGTTTTTAGCAGGTTTTACAGGTTTACAGGTTTACAGGTTTAACAAGCTCAGTGACTGTCGCTGCTTCATACTCAAAGCCTTATCATTTAGTCAAAGCAATAAAATGTCTCTTAACATTCTACCCAACAAACATTTTTATACGGGCCAGTACTGTTGAAGCACATACTCCCCGGCATTGAAAGTAATGGGCCATTGTCTCTGCGGTATAAGATCACGACTCAAAGTTTTATGCTTAACAATCAATCCAGAACAAAAATTAAATTCTTCTTCTTCATCTTTGGGTACTGTCAGCCGGGTTGACTTTTGGCCCCACTCACATAAGTCCTCTCGCTTGTTGTGCAGCAATTTTATTTACTTTAGAAATGCTGACATCTAATGCAGCAGCAACTCTCTAAAAAGTTAATTAACAATTATTTGTAGGAAAATATTCAAGTGAAAAGACCATACCCAGCAAACATTTTTATATGGGCCAGTACTGTTGAAGCACATACTCCCCGGCATTGAAAGTAATGGGCCAGTACCCCGGTGTCCCCGTGGCCGTTAGCTGGCCCATTGATGTATCAATTGCCGGCCCAGCAACGGTAAAGTGCAAAATAATCGCATTAGTTGCAAGATTTATTTCTGACGGACTAATGCTTATATTATACCCACTCTCTAGTATTTCAAATGTAACATATGAGTACTTACCCAGTATTAAAATAAATTTACGGTTAGGTGCAAAAAAATATTCATTTGGCCATTTCACCATCGTTGAATAAATTTATTTAACAAATAAAGTTGACAATATCGCATCGGTTTTAAATTATTAATGAAGAAATTAACGTTGCTGTAAATAGAATAATATTGTCAACTTTATTCATTGAATAAATTTATTCAACGATGGTGAAACAAAAGTAAAATGTAACATATTAACAAAAATAAGGAGTGCTCATAAAATGCTTGCAAAGTACATTATTAATACTGGCGTTGCACACACTTTTAGTGCTAGCAATTTAGCAACAGAAAAAGCAGTTTGCCGGCATTCGGCCGATGGTTGAATGGTTGCTGGGCAGAATTAAATAAGTTACTTTTTTTCTATTTATCTGTCAATAAACAAACGCTCATCCATTCAGACATTCTGATATTCTGATATTATTGTAAACGCTATTAAGCGTTTATAAAAATTACTGGAAAAAAAATGTACACTAAAATAATAGACTTCTTTCTGGTCCCCTTAATATATTGTCCTAGACATCCAGCATTCTGATGGACTCTTATTAAATACTTACAAAACCCTGAAACTCTCTAGGTTTAGCCAAACGGCTGAACCTAGAGAGTTGAAATTTGGCATGCTTATACAACTCTTTGACCGCACATAAGAAAAATACTAAAACATCTAAAAAACATACCCCCCTAAAAATATAAACAAATATGTGCTCATCGAAAACAAAAATATTTTTTTTAAATTCTGAGTAGGGTATCAAATGAAAGCCCTTAGTACGTGGATTAACGATCAAATTTTTATTTTTGCAAAATAAATTATTTTGATGCGATTTTTGCCAAAATTGTGCAAAAAAAATGTTGTCCCACACCCTGTAGCCCAGATGGTTTAAACTAAAAATCTAAAAAAATTCTAAGTAATGTATATTGGTGTGAACCAAAATAGTACAACAGGAATTTTTGACCAGATTATGTTTTCGGAAAATAACGCATTTTTTGTGGTTTTTGGTTCACAAAGTACAAAAGTTATACCAATGTAAGACACTAACATGCAAGGCGTGCGATAGCGTAATGGTTAGAGCACTGGTGTCGTAAGCTAAAATGCGCTGGAAACGAAGGGTTTCGAGTTCGAGTACGGAGTGAATTTTATTTTTTCTGATTTTTTTTGCATTTTTATTATGTTGAAATTATTTTGTCAAAATTCTAGTTATATTTTGACAAATGTTGCATTTAATTTTTAAGAGCGTAAATTTAATAATCAGTCTTATTATATGATTAACAGAAGATTAAATATTTTTAAAATATCGTTCATTTTGCCGTGATTACTACAAAGTAAAATTTGTCCTACACACTCAGCATGCCGCCTTCACTTATTATATATCTGCGAAACCCTGAAATGTGTGAATATTCACACTTCACATCAATTTTTATTAACAGCATACGTTACATCTAACTTGGTAAAATTTCGTTGTAATTTAAAACCTGGCTGTAGAAATATCGCTGTCATAATTGAATGATGTAAATCGAAAAAATAATATTTAAAGAGCAATCATGGGAAATTGGTATCCTTTTATATATGATGCAATATTGTGCAAACGAACGGGTTAAGGCCGATCGATTTATTCTTGCAAATATACTTTCAATTTTAAAAATGCGTTACAAATGCATTTAACTTTCATATTAAAAATTAATTTAATATTTTTCTATTTAATAATTATTCTCTATGGAATACGTATATTTAATAACACTAAGCAATTACCGTGCATCAATATTCTGCTTGTGCCTTGTTCTTTTTCCTCATTATTTAGCAGCATTTTAATTAATTAATGTTTTTTTTTAGGGATTACTGGTTTCGCTTAAACGTCGTCCTCGCCAGATGTCTTTAGGAAAGGAAATGTCTCCTGCTGAAAAAACTGAAACACAGACGATGCTGCCACCTGTGGTCACCGTACACAGGCTCAGTGTCGCTCGTCAAGCACCAGTTGAGAGAGCAGGAGAAGTCTGCCACATTGCAGAGAGTCCTTTCAGGATACTTCGGGTAATAAACTTAATTTATTTTCAAGTCAAATATGTCAATTTAAGACGAGTCTGTTATTCAGATTTATCTGTAGGGGAGATGTGGGGACGGTGGCACAATTGGTACAGTGGAACATTTGAAATATCTTTGAAATATAGAATATTTTCATGTCTGTTTGGGTATATATAGGCCCCTCTGGTACTGAAAAATTATACTATCCACATTTTGAGTCTATAAATTTAAGTCCCGACATTTATGATGAAAATGTTGATTTGAGGTTGACAAACTAAAGTTTATCGTAACAAGAAAATTTTTATTTGAACGAGACACATCTAAATTAAGAAAGCATCTATTAGCATCTATTGGCATCTATTAGGCATAGTCTCTGCCTAATAGATGCTAAGAAGTTATAAAAAACAATGGTTACTGGATTGAATATTAATTTTATATACTACGTTTTGTTATAAATAAATAAGTTTCTTTTGTTTTGCTCGTAAATAAAAATTATTAGAATCGTTTTGTTAATTTTACACTAATTTTTTATGAATTTTCTAGTACAAGTATTTTATAAACCAAATAAAACTATGTACTTTGAAATAGAGGAAATATTTTTGGAATATTTTTTTTTCTAGCTTAAATTATTAAATGAATAAATTGAAATTTATGGATTTTCAAGAAGTTTCCTTAGTTTTGCTCAATAGGCATAGGGCTACCACAAAACTCTTCCAGCGTATTTTATTGACCGCAAGATGTTTAATCTCCAGCCACGATTTTCCATAATTCCTCGCTTCTTGGATAATTGTTCGTCTCCAGGTTGTTTTTGGCCTTCCGATTTTGCGTGTGCCTTGTGGATTCCAATCCAAGGCCATTCTAGGCACGCTAGTCCGCTCTCTCATCAGAACGTGTCCTATCCATTTCCATTTGCGCAATCTTATTTCCTTCTGGATGTCTGTTTGGTTTGTTCGTTGCCATAGTTCTGCATTAGATATTCTTTCCGGCCAGAACACTCGGAGGATTCTGCGGAGACATCTGTTTACAAAGGATTGCAATTTGGAAGCGATTACACGGGTTACCTACGAGGTCTCACATCCGTAGAGTAGCACCGATTTCACGTTTGTATTGAAGAAGCGCAGCTTTGTGTTTCTTGAGATATAATTGGATCTCCAGACAGCATTTAACATACCGAAAACTTGTCTGGCCTTGTTCAAACGTTGCTTAATATCCAGCATTGCCCATCTTTGGCAATTATGCTGCCAAGGTAACAAATCTCATCTACATCATCAATATCTTCCTAGCCAATTTTTAACTGTCTTATGTTGGTGGTGTTTATGCGCAGGGTTTTTGTTTTATAGATATTAATCTCGAGTCCTGTTAGCTTGGCTAGTTGAGTAATACCCTTTTCACACTAGATCTTTAAGATCGGATGTTAAAGTGAATGTATCTTTAAACGCTAATGTGAAACCGTACGGCTTCGTCTAAACACGACCGATGTTTAAGACAGAGATCTGCGTCTTAAACTTCGTACGCATTGCCAACTTAATTTCTATTATAAAAAAAAACTCCTTGAATTTGTGCTGTCAACATTTTATATTATCATAAACAAGAATACTGTATTATATCGACGTTATAAGAAGTTTATACTTATTGTTATAATAAAATTATTTATTTTAATAATGTGTTTAATAAAATACAGAGCTACAATAATTGAGATAAAATGTATCGACTTACATGTTAATACAGGTGTAATAAATTCTTTATTGTAGTGCCTTTATTGTAGAATGAAATGAAATATCCTTAATTGTTTATAATAATTCAAAATGTGCGTCTGCGCAGACAGTTCAAAACTGGTAATTTCATGACGGTAACTTAAGGACAAAATTACTGTAGCTGATGACAGCACTAGAGATTTAAACATCAAGTGTGAAATAATACCGATCTTAAACATCGGTGAACTTTAAGTTCACTCGTCTTAAAGATCTAGTGTGAAAAGGGTATTAGTTGGTTCAGATTGTCCTGAAGGGAGTCGAATTTATGAGACAGCATGAGATATCGTCTGCATAGTATAGATCTGTTAAATGGTGTTGGAGATCCCACAATATACCATTTCTGTTCCCACTTATATTAGGAAAACTTCATTTTATTAATTATTTGGCTGGCTATTAAATATAGGAGCAATGACATTTGATTGAAATATTAATTATAACAAGGCTTATGAGAAATAATTTTACATAAACAGTCACGTTGCTTGGAACATGATTCTCTCTGAAAATTAATTTCATGTACCTTATATTTTAGATATATTACAAATATTGTAATTACGGCCGAGATTTTTTTAAAAATGATTTCTATAGTAATAATAATAATAATAATCTTTATTAGAGTAAGACATTTTTACATGCATATCATCGTCATAAACTGACAAAGCAGTAAATACATATGTAATTTACAATATTTAGTTAATAAAACTAGTAGAAACATTACTACAAAGAAATTCTTGCATAGTGTAATAGCAGTGCTCATGTAGGAGATTACTAATAATAGTTTTAAACTTAAAATATTGGTCCCCAGTAGTCGGGGCTGTGCGTGGAGCCTGCTAGTCTTACTAGTTTGGTAACTAGGAGATATTTTTGTCGTGTATTATGAGAGTGTATGCTAGCATGGGTGGAAAATTTATTAATTTGTTTCTTTGTGTGGATTAGGCAGTAATATATGTATAGACATGGCAATGGTAATACTTTTAATTTTTTGAATAAAGGCTTGCAGTGTTCCGTCAGCCCGCTTTTAGTTAATATTCGTATAGCTCTTTTTTGTATTATAAAAAGTCGTTTGCTATGTAGACTTGAGCCCCACAATAATATGCCGTATCGTAAACGACTATGAAAAAGTGCGAAATACGCTTGTGTTGCTGTGTCCTCGGTTGTCAACAGCATTAGTCTTTTTAGAGCGTAGAGCACTGAAGATAGTTTAGTGCTAGTTTTAAAAATATGGTGTTTCCAGTCTAGGTCAGTATCGAGATATATGCCCAAAAACTTAACATTAGCTTTCTTTATGGGTAAATATTTTTTATTTGTAATAAGAAGGTTCTGGGTTTTTTTTAAATTTAATTTTAGTTTAGTTGCAGTAAACCAGTTTTCCGCAATTTCAACCGTGCGTTGAGTCAGAGTGGTTATCGACTCTAGGGTGTTTTCTGCGCATAAAAACGTTGTGTCATCTGCAAATAAAATTGTTTTCATCGGTATATTGCTAGGCAGGTCGTTAATATAGGAGCAGGAATAGGATTGGGCCTATTACAGAACCCTGGGCTATTCCATACATTATTTTTTGGGATTTCGAGTACGTACCGTTTAATTGCACCATTTGAGTCCTATTTGTCAAATACGATTCAAATAAATCGAGTGCTGTACCTCTAATGCCGTAGTATTCGAGTTTCGCCAGACATTACTTCAATAGACCTGTAGAATGAATTAATTTTTATTTTTTATTATTAATATTAGGCAGTTTTTATATACATTGTGTAACGTAATTATTTTAACATTACGTACATTTTAATATTTCAGTAAGATACTGTAGAATGGTTCACTTGGAAGTTTCCTAGACCCACCAAGAAACTTCCCCTAAAAATTAGCTGGGGCCCATTGGGGGCCTATGGTATATGGCCTCTGTTGAGAACCGCTGCTCTAAATGATCGATATTCTCACCTCCCAGAATATTATACTTTCCTCCTGCAATAACCTGTATATATTATATAAAAAAAAAAATAAAAATTAAATCAGTACGGTTGGCAGCACTGAAATAAAAGATGTAAGATCGTATCTATGGCGATGATACAAATTACATAACTTTGTTATTATTTCTTAATAACGGACTAACAGTATGTCTTTATGTAACAAATATTATGTTCCTGAGATGCTTTATCATCGCGTCTTCTTAAGTTACAAACTTTTCCTTGATTAACTTCTCGAGGAAGTATTAATAAAGTCGCACGTGTCGCTTACCTAAGAATTATTGGAATATTTCATTGTCTACTACAGTCAATTAGGTTTATTATTAATTTCAATTATTTATTTTATTTATCAAATTATAAAATCTATATTTATAATAACGCCAAGGGAGCGGCCAAGCTCGTTAAATCACACAGTTCTGACTGGTAAAAAACTCTGAATTGTGCTGCAGCTGGTTCAAGTCCTGGTTGGTGATATTATTCGGGCGAGAATAATATGTGAAGATTACTTCCATTTTCACAATCATTCACCCCTCATCCAGGTGTAGGAGCTCGCCCCCTGGCATCGGCGATTAGCCTCGTTGTAGAAATAGACCGATGTAAAATATATAAATAAAAAATAGTATATATATATATATAGAAAATAGGCTATCTGTTTCTTCGGTCTCATAATTGGTTTCTACACGATTCAGATGATTATAAGACAATTTCTGCAAAAAAAAAACAATTTTTGTCTGTCTGTCTGTTTGCCAGTCTGCATGAATAACTGAGATTCACACAAAAACGGCTGGACATATTTTCATGTAACTTGATCTAATTTAAGTGACTTTCTTTGTGAATTTCTCAGTGAAATCTGACAGCAATGTAAAATTGCGTTTCTTTTAATTTGCAACATAGACGATTTAACATTGCTGTCAAAATAATTTGTCGTTACTAGGGAAACCATGCATGATAATAATTCAATGCTGCAGGAAAAAAGAAATTCACTGTATTAAAAAAAAATTGTTTATAATAAAAACAAAAAGTGATTCTTTCAATATATTTTTTCAATTAGATGAATTTTTGAGGAGTTACGGGTTGAAATATCTCCCTTATTATTGATATAACAGGAAACACTTATATAACAAAAATTGTATATAATATGATGAAGCATAACTCAAAAACGGTTCAAGATAGCGACCTGCCATTAAATTTTTTAGGTTCTTCGTAGTTTATTTATTCTAGAAAAAGATTGTAGCTTTAATCGTTTAACGCGTTTTGAGATTACGACATTTTTTTTATGACATAATTTACGAATGAATGAAAATAGTAAATTAATAAAAAGTACAACTCAAAAACGGCTAGAGATAGCGACCTGTGGTTGAAATTTTTAGATTATTCGTACTATATTTAGTTTAAAAAAAAAATTGGGGCTTTAATTGTTTAACGCGTTTTGAAATTATGACAACTTTTTTAATTGCATAATTTACATCATTTGCGAAAATTATGATTTAAAAACTCATAACTCAAAAACGGTTAGAGGAAACGACCTGAGGTTAGAATTCTTGGTTTCCTCGTAGTTTATGTAGTCTAGAAAAAATTTAAGACCTTATTCGTCTTGCATGTTTTAAAATTGTGACAAATTTTAATATGGCGTGATTTATAGAAATTTTCATCTTCGCATGGACGTTTTTCAAAAACGAAATGCGATGAAGACCTGCGGTTGAAATTCTTGAAATCTTGAGGTTCTAATTGACTAGTTACCATATTTTGAAACCAAAATTTTTTGAAAATAATTCATTTTTTTTTTTATTTATTGAAATTTTTTATAAATCTTAGCCAAATAATGGTAAGGGATAGAAATCTGTGGTGTGATAAATGGACAACGGTGTGATAAATGTTATCACACCGTTTACACCAATGTATAATTAATTTATTAATTATTTTATTATATATATTAATAAGTAATTGATATCTGACCGAAGTCGAATTCTTATTTCTGGAGGAGGAGGAATAATAATTCCGATCACAAAAAAGGAAGCAGGAATAGCCCAGGTAATTACAGAGGAGTAACCCTGATGAGCAGCATACAAAGTGTATGCAACAGTGCTCTTTAGGAAGGGCAGGGGGCGATAGATAACATATACACGATAAATTACATAGTTGCTGAGAGAATCAAGAGGAAAAGAGGGAAGGTGTATATGGTATTTATCGACCTTAAGGCCGCCTTTGACAAGCTGGACAGGCAGGAATTGTGGAAGTATTGGAAAGAAGGGGTGTAAGGGAGGAAATGATAAAAAGGATAAAGAAAATATACGAAGAGACGAGGTACATGGTGAAGGTAGGAGAAGAAGAGACAGAAAGCTTTGGGTAAATAAGTGGGTGAGGCAAGGGTGCCCGCTAAGCCCAACACTATTCAACATATACGTAGCTGACCTGGAGGAAACAATGAGGAAGGGGCAAGACGGAGGAGTGGCGGGAAGGAAGAAGTATTGGACAACGGGGTACGCTGATGATCTAACTCTGATGGCAGAGAATGAGGTAGGATTAAAGAGGATGATGGTGAGAGTGGACAAGTACTTTAAAAGGAGAAAACTGAAGGTAAACAGAGATAAGACAAACTTGATGGTGTTTGGAAAGGGAGGAGGAAAGAGAAAGAAAAAAATATATTAATTAGTAATTGATGGCAGCCAACAGAGACACCTTTGTAAAGGTTATTCCACCGTTGCTACTATTGCAAGGGTTTATTCCCACCAGTAAAAGAGTTATCGGCTGCAGAACTGTAACATTAAGGTTGATAGAGTTCGTGTACTTCTTCACCTTGCCTTCGTCTGAAGGTTAGCATTTTTCTTTAGCAGCAGTGGTAAGATTAACGATGAAACTTTATGCAAAGAATTTCTTTGGGAGCCCTTCCGAAAAAATATCATTATTATGTAACAGAATATTAACAATTTTATCAATTATTTTAATTAAAAATGTTTCTAAGATTTGAAACACTATACATATTTCATTAGAGTACGAAGAACATTTGTCTAGACATAGAAGTTTTAATTGCCCCTTTCGAACATGAAGATACCACTACCTAATTGTCAATAATGAAGACTTTCTTGAATTCTATGTACGGTATATGCCATGCAAAAATTATTCGGAAAATGTAATCGATAGTATCTTATAAGTTTGTTAGATTTTAATAAAAACATATTTTACAAGTTATTGCTATAGACACTTATTATAATTATACAGCGAAAATAAGGAAGACTATAATATAAGAGGGGCATAATTTGGTTTAGAAATATTCAGTGACGTACAAGGGGGTTTATAAAAGAATTCAAATATTATCGTACAATTAATAGAGATTGTTTTAGATGAATAAGTAATCGGGTCTATTCTGTATATTTTGTGATTAAAAAGATTTGGTTAAAAATGATGGTTAAAAAGTAACATTTTAACTAGGCGTTTAAAATTTTGTTTTATACCTTGTTTGTTATTCTGTATCTCAGGTTATAACCCAAATGTTAAGTTCTAACTTTTGAACATTATGGTTAAAAGTATGTTGTGAAATTATCTACAAGGGGGTGTATTTTGCTTGTGTAAGTGTGGATTTAATGTAAACAAGTGTTATGGTTAATTTTTAATCAACAACGTTCAAACATAATAAATCTATATTGCGGAAATGTACAATATTTACATATAAATAATTATGGGGGCACAAAGTAAATAATATAATATGTCCATAACATGCAAATATATCAATATTTTTTCTTTCTTTCCTTTCTCTTATATTAAGATACTTTTATTTTCAGGTTATACAAGGTGTCTCAAAAGAAATTTTATATTTATTTAGCTTACTGCGTGAACGCAACGTATCCGAGGGGCGCGGGGGTTATGTCAATCGGTAGCCTGGCTCTTGGGAATTCAGTCGCTATGGAGCGTTTCTCGGGAGCAGACCGCGCGTTATGCGTGCGAGAGTTTTACAAAAACGGTGATTCGGCGACTGTAGCGCGTAGAAAATTCTGCAGTATTCGAGGTTTTCGCCACTTAAATGATGCGCCAAGCATTCCTCTCATTCGACATTGGGTTAAAAAGTTTGAAGAGACTGGTACAACGCTGGATAAATCAAAATCCGGGCGACCTAGGTCATCAAGAACGGTAGAAAACGTGGAGAATGTTAATCAGTCTGTGCGTGACGACCCGAACCTTTCAATTCGGAAGCGCGCAAGTGCTTTAAATGTGCATAGATCATCATTACATCGCATTATGCACAAAGACCTAAAGCTGCACCCCTACAAAATTCAATTGGTGCAAGAATTAAAGCCCCAAGATGCCAGCCAAAGGCTTAATTTCGTAAATCAGGTGATTGAGCGATTTTCAACGTTTACCAACATTTTGTTTTCGGATGAAGCTCATTTTCATCTTAATGAGCACGTAAATAAGCAGAATTGCCGCTACTGGAGTGCAACGCATGCAAAACGCAAACATCAGAAACCCCTACATTCGCCTAAAGTGACCGTATGGGCTGCGATGTCGGCGCGAGGTATTATCGGCCCTTACTTTTTTGAAGACCAAAGGGGGCGTGCAGTTACAGTGAATTCAGAGCGTTATGTGGAGATGTTAGACAACTTCTTGGTACCTGAACTGCAAAACTTTCCTGGCTATAACCAAAGAACATGGTTCCAACAGGACGGAGCAACTTCACACACGTCCAATATGTCTCTGCCACGTGTTCGTGAAATTTTCTCAGGCAAATTGATCTCCCGGAGAGGTGACATAAATTGGCCTCCACGCAGTCCAGATTTAACCCCTATGGACTTTTTCCTATGGGGTTATCTTAAATCTAAAGTTTACGCCAATAAACCGACTTCACTGGCACATTTGAAAGAAAATATCCGTCACGAAATGGCAGCCATCCCTGAGTCCACCTGCCGAGACGTCATAAGTAATTTTACTGTACGATTAAATGAGTTCCGAGAACGCGAGAGTCTACATTTAGACGATATTTTTTTTAAGAAATAAATCCCCAAAAAGTGTATTTTAATAATTAATAAACATTTTTTCTACATACGGCTTACTTTTTTTTTTAATCGATCCACTAAATATAAAATTTCTTTTGAGACACCTTGTATTAACCTTATTTTTATTTTAAAAAAAAAACAGAGAAATCGAAATTTATAAATGTATCACAATTTTAAAGTTTTAAATATTTACCTGCAATATATCGGGAAATCTTTTAGTTCTCGGATTTTCAAAAAAACAACATTTGTAAAACGAGATATTCCGTAGAAGTTTTAGACAAACGAAAATATTTTAAAATGTTTCTTAAAGTAAATTAAAAGGGTCACTCATATCACGCAGTTGCCTTTGTTTAATTCGAACTAATCTCCTAAAAAGAATTTGTATATATTTTTTATTCACCTTATTTTACCCTAATTTTTCACTTATTATTCTCTTTTTGTTCAATTTGTTCTAGTAATAATTGGTTTAAAATAAACAGTTTTGCCATGATTAATTCTAAAAATGGATTTTTTCTGGCTATTTGATGTTTAGAGGTTGAATTACAGCTGGTTAAAATGTTAACACCATGTATTTGGCTGGAGTTAAAATTCCAAATATAAACCTACAGAATTAACCACATCGAGGTTAAAATTTTAACGCCATAGAGTTACAGAATAACAAAATATTGTAAAGCGTGGTTAAAAATTTTCATAGCTCTAAAATTAATTGACTATACGCTATGAGTTGTTCACTGTTAATTGTCACTAACAAGTTTGTCATATGATAACGCAAGCGACCGTTCACAGCTCTAAATTTAATAGATTATGTGTTGTCGTCTGTTGACTGTTTTCCAAACTTATAGTAAGTGCGCTGGAGCAATGCCCTCCCAAATATTTACTTTTGAAAAAGAAGAAAATCTTTAATAAAAAATAATAATAGTAACATGTATTATTTTCATTTTACCCATTTTAAATTAATATTTAGTTATATTGAAATGTTTATAACATAAATTCGCATCGCGCCGCGTTTTGCTTCCTAAAACAAATGTTTTTAGAATTGACATACGCCAGGCAGGGCAAATGAGCAAATGTCTCCTATCTTTGTACAAGTGTAGATGCGGGGTACAAGTGGGGGTGAAGGACGAGCAATAGTATGTAACCTGTAGCAGTTATTGCAAGTGGGTCAAAACATATTTTGTCCGTATTTTTAATTATCAGTCGGAGTGCTTTATTTTGACATTTGTCTGTAGTTCTGTGTTATTAGAAGGTTATGTATCTTCGATGTTTTAATAATTACATTATTAAAATACTGTGTTATTAGTGTATTTGATAATAATTTACTCGCTACATTTTCTTAAGTTAGTGTCATATGTAAGTGACGAATTTTGAAAACAAAAAATAATAATAATAAATAAATAAATAAATAAATTTAAAAAATGAATGAGAATGATAAATAATTTAATTTAGTTAGTTTTTAAAAATAATTTAACCTATGATATAAAAATAAAACTTAAATCTTTAGGACCACAAAAACCGGAATTAATTTAAACGACTTCCCAAGAAAATAAAAAAAAAAAAAAACAGAGTTACAGTCTACTTGAAACGATTAGGTGGAACTAGATTTTCAACTCTAGTAATTTTTACAGATTGGTTGAAGCTTTTGCTCATTTTGTTCAGGAAAAGCCAACTTCAATATAAAAAAAATAGCTAATGACAACAAAAATAAAAATTCCAGTTAGTTCCACCTAATCGTTTGGAGTAGACTGTACAGTCTGTTCCAAACGGTTAGGCGGAACTAAATGGGAATTTCGTTCTTTTAGGTTGTCACGAGAAGGAATCTTGCTTGGGTTATTTCATTTTTCACGTTGGAATGTCACAATTTAAAATTCCAACAATGAAACCATGGAAACGAATGACATATGTCAAAATTAAATTATTATTTTTTATATATTTAAATGACAACAAAAATAATAAATGGGAAATTTGTATTAAGAATGACACAAAAAATCAAAATATAAAGAAAATGACAATTTAAAATGATATTAACCTTTACCAAAAAATGTTTATTGTAAGTATGATTTACAAAGCTTAAACAAAACGGTCGAAAAGCACGATTTAAACAATGAAAGTAACTAGATTGCAAAATCTAGTTCCGCCTAACCATTTGGAACAGACTTTAACTTTGTTTTTTTTTTTTTTTCTTGGGAAGTCGTTAAAATTAATTCCTACAGTCTGTATTTCAAATAAATTATATTCAAAAACCTTTTTGATAAGCTTTTGCCCTCAAAAAGCTTTTTGCCCCACCAGAAAATAGTGTCACGAGCCGCCACTGGCTGTTTTAATGAAACAGACATAAACACACATTAGCTATTTCACTTTACATAACCTAAATAATAGTGCACAAATTTCAACAAATTTCGGAAATCGTGAAATGAAAAAGAATTGCTACACTTGCGGTTATAATTTTGTTATTAAAATTTAGTAGGAAATCATGATCTCGATGATGGCGTGTTCGTAAAAAGTCACATAATAGTATATTCTGTAACAAGGTTGGAATGAGAAAATTCGATGCGAGTGGAACATTCCGAGCGCGAGCCGCAGGCGAGCGTAAGGAACCACGAGCATCGATTTTTTTCTTCCAACCGAGTCACAGACCCTACTTTCTCCACGACCACCAGAAAGAAAAAAAAAATAACAAATAATTATTTTAACAAACATTTTATCTTAACACATAATTTATATTACATAACAAATTAATCAATTAATTAAACTATTTTTTTTATTTATTATTTGTTTAATTTAAATTTAATTTGCCGCACATCGGCCACTATTTTAGGTTAGGAAGTTATGTTGCATTTATTTAATGTAAACGTTGCATATATCTTAATGTAACCCTACAAAAACAAAAGACAACAAGTATGTAATAGTTATTCCATAATAAGTGATGGAATGAAATACACGCAAAATGCATAAAAAGATAAGTGCTTTAGAATAACATTTCAACTCTTGTGTTAGAATATTAACTTTCTGTAGTCAAATTTGGTTTTAGAATTGGTAAATTCTATAGTGGTCGTGGAGAAAAGTATTTATACCATCGTAGTTGGTTGCGGTTCGTATTTCCAACTCTGCCTTTTACAACATTGACTGAGAAGGAAATTGTGTTTTACTGCATACTTTTGACCACACACAAACCCCTAAACGATTTTTATTACACCACACAATAAATCAAACCGTCCCAAAAGTTTTAACATAAGACGCCGTTATGAGTCGGCGCTTACCGGCGTCGACGTTCCGACGCTAAGATAAAAGCCCCGCGAGATCACTCCAGTCTACCAGTCGTACGTTACCACAGCGCGAAACATTTCAAATATATAATGAACGATAACACACACGATTATGTGTATATAATATTAAAAAAATCAAACGCATAATATTCACAAAAAATTGAAAATAATTAAAATAATAATTCAAAGTTTAGTGAGACATGTGAAACTGTGATTTTGAATATATTTTTTGAATAATATTTTGAGCAGAATTAATTTTATACAAATTTAAAAGTAAAGTAAAATATTTTTAAACAGAAAAGTATTCAAAATGACACACTAGAGACCAACCAAAAAAGAATTTGTTAAAAAATAAATAAATAAATTTTTAAAACTATAAAAATTATAACGTAAATTGTTCTTAATTTATCCAAATTCAAAATACAAATATAAGAAAGTTTCTTTTTTTTCAGAATATTAAATATATGAATTAAAACTCAATATTAAATTCAATATTTTTCGTAATAAAAATATAAAAAAATCTTCTTTTTCTTCTTGCGCCGTTTCTATGCCAGAGCTTAGTGCAAAACGGGATTATTGGACAGTGTTTCTCATTTCAAAACTTAGCGTGGACCAGCAAATCTTTTACACTGACCACTGAAAACATTATTTTTATAACAATTTTAATTTATATATTCCAAAAACGACAAAATCAAAATTATTAAATTTGACTGTTTTTTTATATATATATTTATAGTTTTCAGGAGTTGTATTTTGTCGCGGACCAGTGGTTGGAAAACAGTACCTTAAACAACAATTTTAAACCAGCGATTATAAATATTTCACTCTCAGTAAAAATCACAAATTTTATTGAACCGGGAAAATAAAAACACATTTCCCATATTATCAAAAAATAAATTTTTCAAAAATTTTAATAAATTCTTCAACAGACAAATAATTAATATAAATTATATATATTTTTTATATTTTAGTGCGAAATCTAAGATTTTATTGATTATTGATTAATATTGCAATTTTAATATTTGCTTATTTTTCGCGGATTAGCAAAAATATTTAGCGGACAAAAACCGGAAAAAGCGGAGAAACACTGTTCTTAACAGAGCACTGTTCATTTAAAGTCTACTAGAAAAAAAAAGAAAAAAAAACAAATAAAATAAATAAAATAAATAAAATAAATTAAATAAATAAAATAAATAAAATAAATAAAATAAATAAAATAAATAAAATAAATAAAATAAATAAAATAAATAAAATAAATAAAATAAATAAAATAAATAAAATAAATAAAATAAATAAAATAAATAAAATAAATAAAATAAATAAAATAAATAAAATAAATAAAATAAATAAAATAAATAAAATAAATAAAATAAATAAAATAAATAAAATAAATAAAATAAATAAAATAAATAAAATAAATAAAATAAATAAAATAAATAAAATAAATAAAATAAATAAAATAAATAAAATAAATAAAATAAATAAAATAAATAAAATAAATAAAATAAATAAAATAAATAAAATAAATAAAATAAATAAAATAAATAAAATAAATAAAATAAATAAAATAAATAAAATAAATAAAATAAATAAAATAAATAAAATAAATAAAATAAATAAAATAAATAAAATAAATAAAATAAATAAAATAAATAAAATAAATAAAATAAATAAAATAAATAAAATAAATAAAATAAATAAATAAAAAACATCACTTTAGCTCTGTTTATTGTTGCAGTTTCTGAAGAAAGTTGCATAAATAAAACTTGTAATTGACAATTTAAAAAAATATTATTCACCTGACAAAGTTCGTAAAATAAATTTTCTTAAAACTAAAAATTTTATAACAAAAAAAAAAATCAAAAAATATAAAGAAATAATTCAATACTTATGTTATTAGTTGCTTTAAATTTAAATTGTTTTTAAAAATAAAAAATTAAATATTTAACTAAATCAACTTTATTAAATATATTAAATAATTAATTTTATAAATAAATATATAACTTCTAGAGTGTATAATTTTTTAATTTAACGCATGTAATTTTAACCCCTGTCTTTACTTAACAAATTTGTGTTTATCACCATCTATCTCAAATTTCAGAATCAATTTTTTAAAGGCTAATTAAATAAATAAATATACAACGTCTAATCTAGAGAGTTCAATTTCAATTTATTAATTCCTCAATTAATTTTATACCCTGTCTTTATACAAATATATTAGTGTTTATCACCATCTTATCTCAAATTTGAAATCTATTTTTAAAGGATAAAAATCTTTAATTCATTATTTTAACGGGTAGTTTTTGTATTTACCGTAATAGTCAGTGCGACAAAGTTTAACCGCCAAGCTGGGGTACTCAATGAACAAAAAGTCAATAGCCATGGCTGGCTCTCTTAAGATCGCGAAGCAATGGACTAAAGTGCTTGGTTTACAACCTTTCAAGAAGATTTCACCGGAAGAGATTATTCAGGTAATTATCTAATGATAGAGAGTATCTTGTTAGCGAGCCTTTGATCAGGATAATAAGATAATCTTCTAAAGGATTCAAGGAATATTTGTTGACGTTAAGAAAAAACAACAAATTAGAACTGTTCTTGAGGAATAATGAAAGAGATGATTTGTTTCTCAATTGGTGTATAGCGATATATCAATGTATGGTTAAGCTTCATTCGTAGCTTTAAAATTAGTTGACTATGCACTGTACGTTGTGGATATATTTAGTAGACTGTTTTAAGCCTAGTCTCATTATTTAATACCACCTCGTATTTAACCGCTAACATATGCGTTATATAATTAATCTTTAAATATCTATTGAACATACAGTATCAATAAACCGTTTAAACATAGCAAGCCAATAAACTAATTGAACCATATATGTTTTGTTCAAATTTACATTTTATCTGATAACATGCGGACAACATCCCACTGGCAATTTTAATCTCGATATATTACATATTTTTAACCAATTAACAAAATATACATTAATTTATTTTTGTGATTACTAAATTATTTAATTATTAATTTTGGTTTGAAACCTATCCCCCGATGATATGACGAACATACTATACTTAATAATAGGAACATTGATTTTTAGCGTTTATTAAAAATAAATATAAATTGAAATTATATTTTCTTCTTCTTCCTCATGTCATAACTAGTGATATATTGCAAATATAAATTTTTATTTTATAATATTTATTTATTAACATATTTACTTACAGAAAAGAATTCCAAAGCAAAAACGAAGTATAACATTAAAAATCAATTACTTTAAAAAAAGCATAATAAATTAATAAAAATTGATACAACATGATTAATAAATGCGTTATAAGAATAAATTGTCGAATAAGTTCAGAGTATTATTTATTTAATACTCCACTAATACTGCAACAAAACAGCGACTGGGAACAAAAATCACACCTTTCAGAACGTTCCACAGGTGACACTGGTTATGATCACTCACTGTGATGAAATTTCCTTGATATCAATCTCTCATTAACATATCAGGAAAATTTGTCCAAACAAACAGTATTTTTCTTTATACTCACTATAATAACTAGTTTTATACTATACTAACTATTATAAAATCCTATCATAAATTTAGAACCAGTGGTGGCTGGTATATAAGAGCTGCAGACCTGCAGCACCACTGAAATTAAATGAATTTAAACATTAACGACGTTTATATTTTTTTCACGCTCTCTTTCTTGTGTGTAAAACAAATATTTCGGCTACAAGGTATCATATACAATATTCTAGTGTGCTGCACGTATTGGGAGCTCCAATTGCTATTGTATTGTGACGATTGGCATTGATTGGAGGTAACAGCAGAATACCTACTCTTAGAGCTGCAAACGTTTGCAGTTAAAAGCTTATGAAGTGGATGTTTGACTACAGATAATTTTGTATTTTTAATATTTCACTCGGATTTTCTTTTCCGGAAGAAAATCTCAATTATACTTCTGATTGCATCACCTCTATCAGAGGTTTCAACACATACAATCCGCTGACGCGTCTGTTGTAGCGGTATAATGTTGTTATCTTTGAGTTGTGTAAATACAGCTGCTTCCCAACCAATCACAGGTATAGATTATTGCGCAAAAATTCGCTCTTTCCAGCTTAAAATAGACTGTAGTATATCACATCTTTCCATAATAATGGACACATCCTGTGTCTCAATAAACCTAGAATAATGTTTTATCATACTCGTAAATCTAGTTTTTGCATTAACACTGCACCATAATGCTGACTATCCTGTTGGCAACGAACCAGGATTCCTCGCTATGGTTGATTCAGACAGTGTTGATCAATAGGACAAAATCCCGACCCTAACGAATGTTGATACCATTGTTAGAATCTGATTTTCCTTTCTTCCTGCCCGCACCTCGTTATTGCATTCCTCTTTATTGGAATTTGTTCGAAACTTTAATATTTATTCCCGAGTTAAAGTTTTATTACATTCGTTTGTGGAGAATCATATATCATGTGTGTTCTGTAATAGATAAATACAAACTGTAACTGGAACAAAAGTTATATATACCGTGTGTGCAACGAAACGTGGAATATTACAGTTTAACATGGGAGTGCGGAAATTGGATCTTCTGTACATTTTAGAGCAAAAATGCAATAATAAAAAGTATTTATTTTCGAAATCTAAATTAGATGCATTCATCATCATCATTCCGTGTCCGCAATACCACGTCATATACACTTCTCCCAAAACCTTGTTACCAAGAGCGCTTCGTCATTGGCATCATTGAGGTCGTCAGGTGTGCAGTTACCTCCTATGTACAAACCAGTAGATGTTGGTAATCCTGGTATTTTCCGCAGTCGCATTCTGCACTTCCAGCAATGTATCCCCACTTCTTTAAGTTGTCTTTGCACCTGTACACCACGTTGTATATTGTAACTGGTGACCAAAGCTCAGTTGTTCTTTAGGTGCAATCCGATCTATTTTGTGCATTAGAGCAGTGTTTCTCAACCTTTTCTGGCCTGGGACCTCCCGAAATTATGTAAATATTGTCTGCGGCCCCCCTATATTATGGTGTATCAAAATAATGGGAACACTAATTTTTCCTAAAGGCGACGTGTGAGCAAGTTGGGAAAAATTTTGTACTAAAATTTACCCACAAAATTGAATGGTAGTATTGAAATTTTCCGGAAAAAACCGGAAGTACAGGATATCAATGACAATTTCGAATTTTTAAATGGGAACGTATGTCGTATTAGATATCTTTGGATAGAGCTTTTCAATGACGATTATATTCCCAATAACGACTTGAAAGTGAAGTATTTTTATTTACAAGTGTTCAAAGTGCCTTCCATTTTAATTTAAACACATTTGCATCCTTACTCTTGAGTTATCTGTAGCTCGGAGAGCAATTAAAGAAATATATAATAAAATATATTGCACTTTTAAGTCGTACCTACTTCAAAGTACAACTTGAAAGTACCTCCAACGCGAACCATTGTCAGAGAAACCCATCAACTGACACATACAATTTATTTGATCTTGATATAGTCTACTTATAATTTGTTTCTTTGGTTAAAGCGAAACTAGATTTTCAAATCTAGTAATTTTTATCGATTGAATGAAGCTTTTGATCATTTTTTTTTTAGTAAAAGCCCATTTACTCATTATAAAGTTAGCTAGTGACAACTTAAACGTTTGAAATAGCCTGTAGTTTAAATTAGTTGTCAAAATAAGTACCTATATATTATGTATAAAAATAAATAGAATATTTATTTTATTTATGTTATGAAAGGTATATTTTTATGAATATAAATATAAGATACTCGTATTTATAAATATGGATTACATTTATATCTTGCAAGATGGAGTGAATTTTTATTATATTTTCATATTGTTTGTTACTAGATTCTGTTTGTCGCAAAATAGATCTTGTATGGCTTCGCGACCCCCCGGTTGAGAAACGCTGCATTAGAGTGTCTGTAATACTAGATATTTGAAAAAAAAAAACAAAACTAAAAAAAAATGAGTTGGTTAGCAGTCAGGCAATGACGTAGAAATCATCAGAGGTTGACCGTGAGGCGTCATTATGCGTTTTCCAAAACCTGTATTTACCAGTATTTCTTGATAACTTCAGTTTCAATTATACATATGAAACTTGATATATGTATTAATTATTTGAAACGCACACATATATAAATTAGGTAATAAGTTATTCAAAAACACATTACTTTTTGTAACCCATTACTCCATTAAATTTCAAATGAAACTGGAATTAAAACAACCATTAATACGTTTAGTTTATTAGATATTTATCAATATTTTAGATTTATCAACACATATCAAATTTCAAAAGTACTTATAAACATCAGATATATTAGAGGTAAACATTATTCCAAGTGACCATAATTAACTTAATAACTATTATTAATTCAGTGGCGAAATATCCATCATGTTTAGTTGCAGTATTTGTCAGGTCAGCTGCCTGGGATATATCAGGGTTGTTTAATACATCATTACACTCGAATTCAAAGTTAAAAATTCAATCAGCATATATATTAGCTATCTGAAAATAACTTGGTTAATAGTCACATGAATCGATTTAAAACTAAAATTTCTGTGAGTATATTTTACAATAATATGAAAGTGAAACATATAAATTCTACAATTTATCACACTATTTTAATCAGCTAAATTAAGAGGTTGTTTAACTGAAATGCATCCTTCAAAATAATATAGAGTTTAGGCCTTTATACACTCGGTAGGCCTTGCGGTACGCCTTTACAGATGTACCACAAAAGTGTTCCAGAACTTGTGTATGAACACCTGTATAGATATTTTGTGTCGATACAGACGACCGGAACAAAATGATAATTTCGTTCTACATCCCTACATTGCATAGATCTGTACAGGAGTACCGGAAAGTGAGTAGCGAAAGACTTAAGACGGTATTACACGATGCAATTTCTCAATTTGAATCTCGTACGATTATTATTGATAATTATTGCATTGATTATAATTATTGCGATAATTATTGCATTGAGAATTTTGTTCAGAATTATCGGATGTAAAATTATTGTAGTGTACCATCCAATATTTATCGCTTTGTATCTTTACCAATTGATGCGCACTACGTCTCTTTTTGTAGGAATTCAAATAATTGTACTTAACCTAGAGGGGACTTTTTGAAGACTGATATTATTAATCCTTGTCTCTAATCAGTAAATCTTCTGGTTTCGCAAAGTCGTACCGTTTTCTGTTCTAATTTATTACATTTAAAACTGAAAGGAATTATTATTTTATTTAATTTTGTTATTATTATTTTTGTATATAAAACTACTATTTTTGTTAATCAAAAAATATTATTGTTGTCATTATTATCGTTATAAAATAATTTCAGGAAAATAAAAATTAAAAATAATTTGTTTTATGCATAACACCCAACTTGAACAAAAAAATGAGAAATATAGAAATTGTAATCAAGTAATCAAGAAGTTTGTGGGCCAGAAATGTTTAAAAAAAATCTACAAACTTAATCAAAAAAAAAAAAATTTTTTCTTGATACTTTTTTCCCGGATTGGAATGTTTAATGGTCACCTTAGATAAGTCCTTAGTTAAGTATGTTGGATAATAAGATGTTGAATAAATCCAAACGTATGTATATATAAATGTCCTAAGAATGTGAACAGCTAAATCCAATTTATTTTAAACAAAATAAGAAAAAATATTGCTAAAGTTGATACTAAATAACCTCGAAACATGTTTGACAGATGAACAGTTGTTCGCTACGGTCACATGAATATGCGCATCCTATACAGACCATTGCTGCTTGAACCTGTTATATAATGAGCTCAACCTGTTACATTATGAGCTCATTACGTAACAGGTCAGCGGTGTGTAATTAAAAGGAGTGGGGAACGTGCTACATTTATTAATCACTGACACGCTTTTACAGATGTAATGATATCTATATAGTCGTGGAAAAAAGATATTTTCCCACTAGCCAAATGTGAGCATGTGAACAGTGGGTTTTTCGAGGATTGTTGTTAACTTCGTACTAAGTTAGGAGTTTTGTTTTATCACTTCTTGACGCCTTCTCTCCTTCGTAAATCCACATAAAATGACATTTCACTAACTATAACATAAATTATGGTAAATTAATGTAGACGGTGTATTCATTTGCGTATAGACATTTTTTTAGTTGTATGAATATTTGGGGAGTAAAGGAAGATACCAAATAAAATTTTGAAATATCTCCAATAATAAAAAAATTAATGGCGGTGTCCCATTTCACTGATACACCCATACGATGAACACTACACTAAATTACTAAACTGGTCAACTTAAAAATAAAAAAATAAAAAACTGTAAATTTTAGTGCGCGTAAAATAATCTAGGTGAGAATCCACTTAATTTGATTCATGCCCAAACATACTCCACAACCAAACATTAACATAACAAATGCAGAGTATAATCTAATTAAATTATTGTACAGATCGCATTGTTCACAATTTTGGTGATTAATTAACAGCAGGCATTCAATAAAGGCATTATCTTAATTAGTACTATATGACATGTCCCATGTTTATTAGTATGCATTAGGAAATGCTATGGATATTACTCGAAAGTATTATTTTTAATAACCCTTGTATGAAAAAATGACTAATGGATCAGTATGTTTTTAGCTCTTGATGTGTAGGGCGTAGTTATGTGGTGTTAGGTTTTGTTTTTGATATTGCCAAAATATGTTAGGCAATATTTTTAGTATAAGGGTAAGTTTATAATTTTTTTTTTTTTGTTTAAATAAATAAAACTTAGTACAATACAATACAAATTTTTTAATTGCGAAAAAAGGATGATACGACGAAAATGAATTACAGTACTGTTTGGGTATAAAGAACTCTAAGATCATTCCCTTCCTGGAAACAACTATGCCCTCCTCTCTCACTATAGAAACCGGATGTTAATAAATTGGTATGACACCGCTATGCAAAGTATGTACTCAAATGGAAGGATGTTGTGAGGGTGCCTAAGTACGCCGTAGGTCATATTACTATACATATATTAAAATTTGTTTAACTTTCTCTCCTGACTCTTGACTCCCGAGTTTTGAAAACCAACTCCAAACTGCTTTCACTCGTAATTCGTACTTATATCAAATATTTTATGTTGAGATGAGCTGTCATTTTAAAATGCCATTTTCATTACATCTTGAGTTTTTGTGTCAATTTTAATCCTTTGAGTAGTGAGTTAGTTCTGTATGATACACGTCACGGGAGTGAGTTAATTTTTAGGTTTTTATCCTTACATACAATACGGACTTGTGACCATAACTCCTCCTAGACGGATAATCCGATTTTGACGATTTAGGCATCAATGGATAGAGAATGTTCTCTAGATTTGCAATAAGGTTCAATTTTTTCCCAACCGGCGGGGCGCGACACCAAATTCAGTGTTTTTCAACATTTTACAAAAAGAAAGTTTCTCAAGAAAATATTTTTATAAATTCATTAGTGCTAGATTACAAAAAGAAATGCAATATAAGTATGTTAATAAGTATAAGTAAATCTTATAATATAAACTTACTTGAAATTTAAAAAAAATCTGTTAGTTCAACAGTTTCTGCCTTGCTCTGTATGCATTTTTTTTCTCACTAAAAAACGTCTAACATGTCTAATATTTTGTCATAACATGTAAAAATTATTGACAAATATATTTGTGTTATCTATAAATCATAATTTAATGGAAATTACATTACATGGCACAGAAAAATTTGATTAAATCCGTGGGGACGCACATACGCGGCGATACTCTATATGGGACGATCGTGTGCCGCCGCACATATGCGGCCATACCACTCAAAGGGTTAATACAAATGTTTGAATATATATATTTTTTTAAATTCCTTTTATTTTTCATAATATGTCAGTTTTTCCTTTTGAGATTTAAATTTTAGCTGTCAACATGAAACATGATATAATTTCAGAGATTGTTACAAGTTGAGAAAATAAAAATTACATTTAGTTCCGCTTGAACATAATAAACAGAGCATACAGCAAAAGATAAAAACAAATATGTATAAAAATAAAAATCAAATTATAAACTAGAGTATATGGAAAACCGGTTAAATCGGTATTGAATATTTCCAATTTTGTTTTCGTTCTTGAACAAAAAACTTAATATAGTTCCAGTATCCATTCTTTAAAAATTTTGGTAGTATCATCACTTTGTTTTCGTTTTTTGGTTTGTTATAATCTTTATTATTATTATTATTATTATTATTATTAATAAAGTGTAGAGCAAAAGCCAAAGGCTTGTTGTGCTCAGAATACATTGGTACATATTTTTACAAAATAAAACAAAAATAAATAAACTTTGATAAACATTGAATCAAAGCGTCGGGAAACGATAATTTTTCCGACTCTCGACTCCAACTCTTGACTCCTCTAAAAAAATTCGACTCCGAGTCCACCTCCCTCTCCCATAATTACAGTAATGCTAATCTTCTTTAACCTCTCTTACAAAAATAACAAGAAGTATGCCAACGATTTGATCTTTTTTTATTTGTTTATCCTCATTTTCATGTTGATAAGATTCTTTTACATGTTAATTAAAATGATGTTACATGAGATTTACAGCATACATTAAAGTGTAAATAAACATAAAATGTTTTATGAAAATAAACGAAAAGAACTCGTTCTGCAGCCACCATTACAGGCGTGTACTGCGGGTTGCAGTTAACTTTGAGAATAGGCGTACGGCACGGACATGTTTAAAACTTTTTGAATACAGTAATTTAAATCAAATTATAGTGACTGTATAGTAATATTATTAGAGTTCAGAAACATTCTTGTTTGTGTATAGTTTTTTTTTCTAATTGTAGTAGAATAACTATAAATAATTTTCACAACATATCAAAATATCTACAAATATATTGGTAGAATGAAGCTTAATGGGTCTATTCTGTAAAAACATGTTTACAGTACTGTATCACTATAGCGCTGTAGTGAGCTTAGCACTGTAAAGTGCCAAGTTACGGCGGCTCTGTAAATATTGAGCATTAGCTATTCTGTAACACATTCTGTAATTTCGGTCGATTTAAACTTTGCTTACATTGTAGCTAACTTCACTATGTTTATTTCTAACCTCAAAATTTAAGGTATTGATCAATGTCATCGATCGGTAAGTGTATATCATATTTGTATATACACATATACTCATGTTTTTTACGTTTGTAATTTTTATTAATTATTGTTATAATATGTTTATAAAAATAAAAGTTTCTCTTTGCATCTTATGTATCTTTATTCCATATAAACATATTTTTTACATCAAATTATGCAATGGACTGCTGAACATATAAATTCCTAATTTGCTTTCCCAAATTCATATATTGTTTAACTGTTAAAAAAAGTTTTAAATAAGTTTTTGAAAATTTTAAATACTTTTCAAATATTTTACCATTTGGTACAGGATCTTCATTATTTTCAGGTTCAGGATCTTCATTATTTTCAGGTTAAAGATCTCCATTATTTACAGGTTCAAGCTCATCATCATAAATATCAGCATAGTTAGGTATTCTTGCTTTTGTTGCTATATTATGCAAAACTTACTCTTCTTTCACTCCACGTTTTTCTTCCCTCGTAGTGGGGAACTTTATATGAATTGGCATTAGATGTGTTGTTATCCGATAACAAATTTCTATTATCGATCTACTAACCATAGACTGGCTCATAGAAGTGAAATTGTGAGCCCCTGTAGTAGTCTGATAGGATCCATTACTTAAAAAATACAGTGTTTCTAAAACCTGTATATAAAAATATATAAATGATAACATGTATGCATGAAAAAAAAAAAAGTTCACTATATAATCTTAATTCATTGATTGTGTTTATTACTAAATTTTTATGCAATCTAAATAACTTCATAAAATGATTTTCAGGGATAGAAAATGGATTTTCTCTATCCCTTAACAATCTTTTTTTGACTCGTACATAATTTCTAAAAAAAAGTTTATGTGTGGTTGCAGCGTGATATTTTAAGCATAATTACCTGTTATGATCCTCTTGTAGTAGTTGCATTAGAAATAGGACCAAATTTGGATCATTAATTTTTTTTTAGGTGACACGAACAATACAACTTGACTTCTATACAGTACTGTAACTGACTTACGGCCAGAAAAATATCGCCATAACTTTACAGAGATATTTTACATCGGTGTAGTGTTTACAGAGCAACGCGTGTCGATACAGAATAGCACTTTCCTTACAGCGCTGTATTTTGCAAGGTTATAGCGCTTACAGCGGTAGAAAACTCATACAGAATAGACCCATAAGCTATAGTTTGCTGCGTTCTATACAAATATGCATTGATTAGTTTTATGTGTTGAATGGTTTCTATAATGCAATTTTTTTATTCACATAAATATGCTATTAGATAGCCTCTATAGTCAAGAGTAGGGATTGTAAATTTACCGACTTTTTCATTTACCGGTAATTCGGTAAATGAAAATTAAATTACCGGTTTACCGGTAATTTACCGGTTTTTTTCCCCCTGAAAAATAAAATTAAGGTGATAAAAATATAAGTCATTTTGATTTCCATTCCATATTTTTTATTTCAAAGATATAAAATATAAAAAATATAAAACTAAAGTGTTATTCTAAAGTTAAAAAAACTATAATAACTTTTAGAAGTGAATTAAAATAATACAGAAAAATAAAAACACAACAAAAATAATATATAGTACCTATTACCTAATACAATTTTATTGATTACCATTTTTTAAAAAATAACTTCTCAAGAAACTTAAATTATTTAAAGTCTTATCTCCTAATTTTGATCTAATTTTTGTACAAAATAATCCAGATCCCGAGAATACCCTTTCTGATTCAACACTTGTTGGACGAATGGTCATTAAATAATCAAATACTATTTGAATATACTTCCCCCGTACTTTTTCTTGACGGAAGTACTTTTTTTACTATTTGTTTCCAATCTTGCTATTCAAATTTGTTAAAAAACTATCCAAAATTGCTATTAATTTAAAAAATACGTGAAATATTTATATATTATTATTTTTAAATATTAAAAAAGAAGATTTTTTAACAATCAACCTTTAAGAAAAGGGTTGATTGTAACGATTTTAAACTTTTAAAAATAAAAAAAAACTGCAGCGTGCAGACTGCAGAGCACAAATCACATACATATGCTAACTGGCGGTTTCTGTACGATTTACAGCGGCTCTCAAACCCAAAATAGTTTAATTTATAATTAAACAAAAAACATTTCCCATAAAATTAATAATTAGGTATATTTTTACTTACACTTACCTTTTTTTACTACCGGTAAATTTTTGTAATTTACCGGTAAATTTACCGAACGTTTTTTTGTCAATTTACCGGTTAACCGGTAAACCGGTAAACCGGTAAACCGGTATACAATCCCTAGTCAAGAGCATAATGATGTATGGTGCTGAAATATGGCAGTGGGAAAACTTATAAGTGGGGCAAAATAAATACATCAAATGAATGTTGAGCCTAGACAAATGCACATCGGAGTATATTTTATTAGAGGAAGTGAAATTAGACAACATCAGAATAGAAGCTACAAAAAGAACCATTAAATCCAAAGAGACGATAATAAGACATCCAAAAAAAAACTTGCTGTATCAGTGCTGGACAGAAATAGAGAGAAAAGAGATACAAGGCAAGATGCAATCTAGATGGGAATCAAAAAGAAGGAAAATATTTAATGGCTACTCAATAAAGGAAATATCAAGAAAGAGGTAGGAATGACAAGATGTGACACTAGAAATAACAGTTAGAGGGACATCCAAGGACAAGAAGTGAGAGGTTAAAAAATTCGAGGTATAACAGTAAATACAAGAAAACTTGATGCAAATACCCGAGTACCTCAAAATCCAAAGTAATGGATTTAAAAAGATGGTAATAGCTAGATTTTGGTGCGGAAATGAGGAAAGAGAAAATTAATACTGGGCAACGGATGAACAAGTAATGTGCAGTATATGTGGAGAGAAAAGAGAGACCTTGGAGCATGTAATGAATTGTGGAGATTTGAAATTTAAAGAAAAACAAGAGAAGGCGCGTTGTGTGAATCAGGGCAAGGATGGAAATGGAGGACGTCAGAGAAGAGAAGATTTGAGATGAGGACTCAACAACAATTAGAATACGTATTTGAAATAAATTAAATTAAACTGTATGTAGACACCTTGTCTCAAAAAAAAATTTATATTTATTTAGCTTACTGCGTGAACGCAACGTATCCGAGGCGCGCGGGGGTTATGCCAATCGGTAGCCTGGCTCTTGGGAATTCAGTCACTATGGAGCGTTTCTCGGGAGCAGACCGCGCGTTATGCGTGCGAGAGTTTTACAAAAACGGTGATTCGGCGACTGACGCGCGTAGAAAATTCTGCAGTATTCGAGGTTTTCGCCACTTGAATGATGCGCCAAGCATTCCTCTCATTCGACATTAGGTTAAAAAGTTTGAAGAGACTGGAACAACGCTGGATAAGTCAAAATCTGGGCGACCTAGGTCATTAAGAACGGTAGAAAACGTGGAGAATGTTAATCAGTCCTTTCGTGACGACCCGAACCTTTCAATTCGGAAGCGCGCAAGTGCTTTAAATGTGCATAGATCATCATTACATTGCATTATGCACAAAGACCTAAAGCTGCACCCCTACAAAATTCAATTGGTGCAAGAATTAAAGCCCCAAGATGCCAGTCAGAGGCTTAATTTCGTAAATCAGGTGATTGAGCGATTTTCAACGTTTACCAACATTTTGTTTTCGGATGAAGCTCATTTTCATCTTAATGGCCACGTAAATAAGCAGAACTGCCGCTACTGGAGTGCAAAGAATCCGAAACGCAAACATCAGAAACCCCTACATTCGTCTAAAGTGACCGTATGGGCTGCGATGTCGGCGCGAGGAATTATCGGCCCTTACTTTTTTGAAGACGAAAGGGGGCGTGCAGTTACAATGAATTCAGAGCGTTATGTGGAGATGTTAGACAACTGCTTGGTACCTGAACTGCAAAACTTTCCTGGCTATAACCAAAGAACATGGTTCCAACAGGACGGAGCAACTTCACACACGTCCAATATGTCTCTGCCACGTGTTCGTGAAATTTTCTCAGGCAAATTGATCTCCCGGAGAGGTGACATAAATTGGCCTCCACGCAGTCCAGATTTAACCCCTTTGGACTTTTTCCTATGGGGTTATCTTAAATCTAAAGTTTACGCCAATAAACTGACTTCACTGGCGCATTTGAAAGAAAATATCCGTCACGAAATGGCAGCCATCCCTGAGTCCACCTGCCGAGACGTCATAAGTAATTTTACTGTTCGATTAAATGAGTGCCGAGAAGGCGAGGGTCTACATTTAGACGATATTATTTTTAAGAAATAAATCCCCAAAAAGTGTATTTTAATAATTAATAAACATTTTTTTTATATACGGCTTACTTTTTTTTTAATCGATCCACTAAATATAAAATTTCTTTTGAGACACCTTGTATAATTGAGCCAAATTTCTAGCGATGAACCTTGGTGACAATTTTGGGCGTACAACATTATCAAGACCTAACATAGCAAATTGCTGATATATTACATGGGATGGTTTGTGGTGTATTCACGATAAGACAGTTGTTTATAAAGCACAGGGCTATAGATTCAATTCCAGTTTACTCCATTTTTAGAATTAAAATTTATCAGAGCATGAAATGAAAAAGTAAAAATATAACATCCTTTTTACCAAAGCTATATAATTATTCGAAATGGCAACGTTATAAAAAAACACTGTACAAAGGGTTTAATTTCAGTCATTTTTAAATGCATTCTGTGTTTAAATACCATTCTTTAGTAATGCTCTAGCAATGCTAGATCCAATTTTCCACATAATAAAAATAAGTTCAGAAACATTCTTGTTTGTGTATAGTTTTTTTTTCTAATTGTAGTAGAATAACTATAAATAATTTTCACAACATATCAAAATATCTACAAATATATTGGTAGAATGAAGCTTAATGGGTCTATTCTGTAAAAACATGTTTACAGTACTGTATCACTATAGCGCTGTAGTGAGCTTAGCACTGTAAAGTGCCAAGTTACGGCGGCTCTGTAAATATTGAGCATTAGCTATTCTGTAACACATTCTGTAATTTCGGTCGATTTAAACTTTGCTTACATTGTAGCTAACTTCACTATGTTTATTTCTAACCTCAAAATTTAAGGTATTGATCAATGTCATCGATCGGTAAGTGTATATCATATTTGTATATACACATATACTCATGTTTTTTACGTTTGTAATTTTTATTAATTATTGTTATAATATGTTTATAAAAATAAAAGTTTCTCTTTGCATCTTATGTATCTTTATTCCATATAAACATATTTTTTACATCAAATTATGCAATGGACTGCTGAACATATAAATTCCTAATTTGCTTTCCCAAATTCATATATTGTTTAACTGTTAAAAAAAGTTTTAAATAAGTTTTTGAAAATTTTAAATACTTTTCAAATATTTTACCATTTGGTACAGGATCTTCATTATTTTCAGGTTCAGGATCTTCATTATTTTCAGGTTAAAGATCTCCATTATTTACAGGTTCAAGCTCATCATCATAAATATCAGCATAGTTAGGTATTCTTGCTTTTGTTGCTATATTATGCAAAACTTACTCTTCTTTCACTCCACGTTTTTCTTCCCTCGTAGTGGGGAACTTTATATGAATTGGCATTAGATGTGTTGTTATCCGATAACAAATTTCTATTATCGATCTACTAACCATAGACTGGCTCATAGAAGTGAAATTGTGAGCCCCTGTAGTAGTCTGATAGGATCCATTACTTAAAAAATACAGTGTTTCTAAAACCTGTATATAAAAATATATAAATGATAACATGTATGCATGAAAAAAAAAAAAGTTCACTATATAATCTTAATTCATTGATTGTGTTTATTACTAAATTTTTATGCAATCTAAATAACTTCATAAAATGATTTTCAGGGATAGAAAATGGATTTTCTCTATCCCTTAACAATCTTTTTTTGACTCGTACATAATTTCTAAAAAAAAGTTTATGTGTGGTTGCAGCGTGATATTTTAAGCATAATTACCTGTTATGATCCTCTTGTAGTAGTTGCATTAGAAATAGGACCAAATTTGGATCATTAATTTTTTTTTAGGTGACACGAACAATACAACTTGACTTCTATACAGTACTGTAACTGACTTACGGCCAGAAAAATATCGCCATAACTTTACAGAGATATTTTACATCGGTGTAGTGTTTACAGAGCAACGCGTGTCGATACAGAATAGCACTTTCCTTACAGCGCTGTATTTTGCAAGGTTATAGCGCTTACAGCGGTAGAAAACTCATACAGAATAGACCCATAAGCTATAGTTTGCTGCGTTCTATACAAATATGCATTGATTAGTTTTATGTGTTGAATGGTTTCTATAATGCAATTTTTTTATTCACATAAATATGCTATTAGATAGCCTCTATAGTCAAGAGTAGGGATTGTAAATTTACCGACTTTTTCATTTACCGGTAATTCGGTAAATGAAAATTAAATTACCGGTTTACCGGTAATTTACCGGTTTTTTTCCCCCTGAAAAATAAAATTAAGGTGATAAAAATATAAGTCATTTTGATTTCCATTCCATATTTTTTATTTCAAAGATATAAAATATAAAAAATATAAAACTAAAGTGTTATTCTAAAGTTAAAAAAACTATAATAACTTTTAGAAGTGAATTAAAATAATACAGAAAAATAAAAACACAACAAAAATAATATATAGTACCTATTACCTAATACAATTTTATTGATTACCATTTTTTAAAAAATAACTTCTCAAGAAACTTAAATTATTTAAAGTCTTATCTCCTAATTTTGATCTAATTTTTGTACAAAATAATCCAGATCCCGAGAATACCCTTTCTGATTCAACACTTGTTGGACGAATGGTCATTAAATAATCAAATACTATTTGAATATACTTCCCCCGTACTTTTTCTTGACGGAAGTACTTTTTTTACTATTTGTTTCCAATCTTGCTATTCAAATTTGTTAAAAAACTATCCAAAATTGCTATTAATTTAAAAAATACGTGAAATATTTATATATTATTATTTTTAAATATTAAAAAAGAAGATTTTTTAACAATCAACCTTTAAGAAAAGGGTTGATTGTAACGATTTTAAACTTTTAAAAATAAAAAAAAACTGCAGCGTGCAGACTGCAGAGCACAAATCACATACATATGCTAACTGGCGGTTTCTGTACGATTTACAGCGGCTCTCAAACCCAAAATAGTTTAATTTATAATTAAACAAAAAACATTTCCCATAAAATTAATAATTAGGTATATTTTTACTTACACTTACCTTTTTTTACTACCGGTAAATTTTTGTAATTTACCGGTAAATTTACCGAACGTTTTTTTGTCAATTTACCGGTTAACCGGTAAACCGGTAAACCGGTAAACCGGTATACAATCCCTAGTCAAGAGCATAATGATGTATGGTGCTGAAATATGGCAGTGGGAAAACTTATAAGTGGGGCAAAATAAATACATCAAATGAATGTTGAGCCTAGACAAATGCACATCGGAGTATATTTTATTAGAGGAAGTGAAATTAGACAACATCAGAATAGAAGCTACAAAAAGAACCATTAAATCCAAAGAGACGATAATAAGACATCCAAAAAAAAACTTGCTGTATCAGTGCTGGACAGAAATAGAGAGAAAAGAGATACAAGGCAAGATGCAATCTAGATGGGAATCAAAAAGAAGGAAAATATTTAATGGCTACTCAATAAAGGAAATATCAAGAAAGAGGTAGGAATGACAAGATGTGACACTAGAAATAACAGTTAGAGGGACATCCAAGGACAAGAAGTGAGAGGTTAAAAAATTCGAGGTATAACAGTAAATACAAGAAAACTTGATGCAAATACCCGAGTACCTCAAAATCCAAAGTAATGGATTTAAAAAGATGGTAATAGCTAGATTTTGGTGCGGAAATGAGGAAAGAGAAAATTAATACTGGGCAACGGATGAACAAGTAATGTGCAGTATATGTGGAGAGAAAAGAGAGACCTTGGAGCATGTAATGAATTGTGGAGATTTGAAATTTAAAGAAAAACAAGAGAAGGCGCGTTGTGTGAATCAGGGCAAGGATGGAAATGGAGGACGTCAGAGAAGAGAAGATTTGAGATGAGGACTCAACAACAATTAGAATACGTATTTGAAATAAATTAAATTAAACTGTATGTAGACACCTTGTCTCAAAAAAAAATTTATATTTATTTAGCTTACTGCGTGAACGCAACGTATCCGAGGCGCGCGGGGGTTATGCCAATCGGTAGCCTGGCTCTTGGGAATTCAGTCACTATGGAGCGTTTCTCGGGAGCAGACCGCGCGTTATGCGTGCGAGAGTTTTACAAAAACGGTGATTCGGCGACTGACGCGCGTAGAAAATTCTGCAGTATTCGAGGTTTTCGCCACTTGAATGATGCGCCAAGCATTCCTCTCATTCGACATTAGGTTAAAAAGTTTGAAGAGACTGGAACAACGCTGGATAAGTCAAAATCTGGGCGACCTAGGTCATTAAGAACGGTAGAAAACGTGGAGAATGTTAATCAGTCCTTTCGTGACGACCCGAACCTTTCAATTCGGAAGCGCGCAAGTGCTTTAAATGTGCATAGATCATCATTACATTGCATTATGCACAAAGACCTAAAGCTGCACCCCTACAAAATTCAATTGGTGCAAGAATTAAAGCCCCAAGATGCCAGTCAGAGGCTTAATTTCGTAAATCAGGTGATTGAGCGATTTTCAACGTTTACCAACATTTTGTTTTCGGATGAAGCTCATTTTCATCTTAATGGCCACGTAAATAAGCAGAACTGCCGCTACTGGAGTGCAAAGAATCCGAAACGCAAACATCAGAAACCCCTACATTCGTCTAAAGTGACCGTATGGGCTGCGATGTCGGCGCGAGGAATTATCGGCCCTTACTTTTTTGAAGACGAAAGGGGGCGTGCAGTTACAATGAATTCAGAGCGTTATGTGGAGATGTTAGACAACTGCTTGGTACCTGAACTGCAAAACTTTCCTGGCTATAACCAAAGAACATGGTTCCAACAGGACGGAGCAACTTCACACACGTCCAATATGTCTCTGCCACGTGTTCGTGAAATTTTCTCAGGCAAATTGATCTCCCGGAGAGGTGACATAAATTGGCCTCCACGCAGTCCAGATTTAACCCCTTTGGACTTTTTCCTATGGGGTTATCTTAAATCTAAAGTTTACGCCAATAAACTGACTTCACTGGCGCATTTGAAAGAAAATATCCGTCACGAAATGGCAGCCATCCCTGAGTCCACCTGCCGAGACGTCATAAGTAATTTTACTGTTCGATTAAATGAGTGCCGAGAAGGCGAGGGTCTACATTTAGACGATATTATTTTTAAGAAATAAATCCCCAAAAAGTGTATTTTAATAATTAATAAACATTTTTTTTATATACGGCTTACTTTTTTTTTAATCGATCCACTAAATATAAAATTTCTTTTGAGACACCTTGTATAATTGAGCCAAATTTCTAGCGATGAACCTTGGTGACAATTTTGGGCGTACAACATTATCAAGACCTAACATAGCAAATTGCTGATATATTACATGGGATGGTTTGTGGTGTATTCACGATAAGACAGTTGTTTATAAAGCACAGGGCTATAGATTCAATTCCAGTTTACTCCATTTTTAGAATTAAAATTTATCAGAGCATGAAATGAAAAAGTAAAAATATAACATCCTTTTTACCAAAGCTATATAATTATTCGAAATGGCAACGTTATAAAAAAACACTGTACAAAGGGTTTAATTTCAGTCATTTTTAAATGCATTCTGTGTTTAAATACCATTCTTTAGTAATGCTCTAGCAATGCTAGATCCAATTTTCCACATAATAAAAATAAAAATCTATTCTACAAAGTTTATAAAGTATCAAGGATACTTATTTAATAATATGAATAATGTTTTTTCAGTACAGTAAAAACAAGTACTTTCCACCGTTTCTAAATATAAATATATTGACAAAATAAAATTATACGATTTCTATTGTATATATTGTTTGCTACAAGTAAACAAACAAAAAATATAACAAAGGAAAAAGAAAACAAAAATTATCAATAGCCGGAGTGTTCTTAATTCCAAAAGGTTTTCTTTTCATCATTGTTCTATTTTTCTATTATATAAACATTGTAAGTGACACCTTCTCTGCTATTTCAAAATGGAGTAACAAAACTAAAATTACAACAAAATACATAAAACTCCAATCAGGCCTTAAGTTCATAATGCAGACAGATTCTCTAAGAACCATCACCAGCATACAGCAAACATTCACTAGAAACACCATAATCCAAAAAAAAAAAACACGACAATCTACTGATATGACTCCATATCACAAGGGAAAGAAGTTACAATCTTATGGCTTCCGTCGCATCAAAACATCCCAGAAAATGAGACAGCAGACATAACGGCAAAAGAAGCAATAAACGAAGAAATCTACCCTATCCACCTTAAAAGAACGACACAAAAAGCCACTATAAAAACAAAACAAAAGAAACATGGAATAATATTCGCATCCACATACACAGAAGTAAACCCCAAATCAACATTACCAGAAAAGAAAAGATAGTATTAACTAGGGTGACCATTCGTCCCGCATTCTAACATTTTGTCCCGCATTAAGATGCGTCCTGCAAAAGTCCCGCATTGTCCCGCATTTTGTAACTTGTATTTGAGGAAATGAGGACCTTTTTTTGCTCTTCACTTGGGTTTGGGAGGTGAGGATCTTTTTTTTTTGTTCTTCACTTGGATTTGGGAGTTGAGGACCTTTTTTTGCTCTTCACTTGGATTTGGGACATGAGAACCTTTTTTTTTCTCTCCGTCCCGCATTGCCTTCTTAAGAAAATGGTCACCCTAGTATTAACCAGGATAAGAACACACGGACACACTCTATTAAAACACACACACCTATTCCAATGAGATGCCCCACTAAACTGCCAGGCCTGCAACACCAGTAAGGCATATTTTTATAGAATGTCCTCAATACCATATGGAAAGAAGTTCGAACCAACTACGAGCAGACCCAGATGAAATTCTGTCAAACAAAAACGAAACTAAGATCATCAAATTCCTAAAAGAAGCCAACTTATTCCTAAATGTAAACTAATGTCTCGAGGTTCTAATAACCGAACTGTTGGAGCACCCGTAAATAAACCAATTAAAAAAAAATAAATAAAATTTAAAAAAAACTGATTGTGCAAACGAGTCTCTCGGAAAATCCCACAGAACTGCTCTTTGGGAAGTTGTTGTTATGGTATATCTGGGCACACTTATCCATAGTTCAGGTACATGTGAATTTGAAATACGTCGCCACATTCAACTGGCACGCGTTGCAATTAGCAACTTGAATAAGATGTGGAAAGAAAAACACACCTATCCTTACCATAAATACCGCCTCAAACTAATTTCTCAGTTAATTTTTATTATAATTTAAGTGCATCTTATATCATTGGAAAGAAGAAAAAATCTGGATTTAATGCATTTAAATGCAATTTTGAGCTCTATATGAAAATTGAAAGTTAGTATGAATATCTCGAAAATGATACAAGCGATAAAAATTTCGAGGACAGTTGTGAATTCTTCATAAAAAAGTCCCAGTATAACATACAAATTAGAAATTAGAAACTTGTATGAATTGAAATAAAAAAGTTATAAGCCAAAAAGTAAATCGACCAATATCAGTTGTTTTTTGTACGTATTTTTTGTGCGTAGGGACCTGTGCACTTTTCCGGAAAACCAAATACATCATTTAAGTCAGTGTTTCAAAACCGCCGGTCCGCGATTTTTTTTTGCCGATCCGCGAGATTTGTTATACTATGGAACTATTCGCCTAATGAGTTATAACCCACTTAATTTTGAGATTAAAATCTCGGTCCTTAATCTGTTAATTGCTTAAGTAATAATTTGTTTCTTTTTTCACTAATTATATGTGATTTTTTATTTGTTTTTTTTTGTGTTTGTAATCAGTGCAATAAAACATATAAAACTTTTGCGACACACATTAATTTCTAAACTTGCCGGTCCGCGAATTTTTTCAAGATCGCTTGCCGGTCCGCCTTGAAAAAAGGCTGGGAAGCGCTGATTTAGGGTAACTGCAGCGAATTTCGACTACCAAATTTATTTATTTTTTAATTTACGTACTATTCAATATTTTGGTAGGAAAGTGGTCCCAATCGATACCTCATTCACTTATCTTTAGGTGCTAAATATTTTCACGATGAAACAAGCTGTTATTACAACTTAAGTTCGACATAAAGAAAATGTGAAAAAAACGTTGATTTCAAAAAAGTGATGTTAATATCGACTACCCTAAAATTTTAAGATAATCAACGTTTCTTGCCTCTTTTACATTTTATTTAGGTAAAAAAATATAATAATAGAGACTTTTAGTAAGACGTGATTTTAATTGTCGTCAAATTAGGTAAGTGAAACATGCATGCATGTAATATCGACTAGTCCGTAGTAGCTTCATTCCTCTAGTCGATATTACCTGCAATCAAATCTCTTTTATTTAGCCTGTGATATTGTAACAAAATATTATGAAAATCAAATTTTACCAGTTAATACCTATATATGTATTTGGATCAGTTCTTATCAGTTTATTCAATGCAAAATATTTTGTTCAACTTTCCTTTGATAAACAACTGCTGATCAAAACCAATAAAAAATATTTTATCACTTAAAAAATATAAATATCTACACTGTTCGTCTAACAACATTCACACGTGGCTTAAATTAAAGTGAGGTTAGTTTTTCACATAAACATAGTGTTACGTTATACTATCGCTATATGGCAGCAATTATTTAGAGAAATAATGGGATAGTCGAAATTACCTGCGTAGTCGAAATTCGCTGCAGTTACCCTAAGTGTCCAATTAAAACGGCAACTTTGCCCCAATTTAACCGACTTCGTATCTCTTACGGTTCACGCGATCCCAATGGTGAAGCCCAAAAACGGGCACTCTGTATATATTTATCTGCCAGAATAAAATTAATAGATCTACTACGTTTCCTACCATACTTAATGACTTTAGAGTTAGAATGTCGTTTAGATTTAAAAAATATTATCCGATTTAAGACTGCAAAGAACGTTTATCTATTTGTGCGATCTTTTAGAAATTGCATGTTTTGAATTTATAAAAGAAAGCTTGACATTTTAAATATTATTAAACCAAAACTTTTCAAGAAAACTTGAATGTAATTATAAAGAAACATTTGTTGTATTAAGTACAGCTCTTGAATTCAAACAATAGTTTAATCCTATTTGATCCTATATAGAGAACCTTGGATGAATCTTAATTTATTTTCAAGTTTTTGTAAGCAAACAACTATGCTATTGTTATTTGCAATAGCAGTCTAGTCAGCAATAACGTTATTGTTGACTAGACAAATAATAACATCTTTATTACGAGGCGGTGTTTGCTATGTCAGTCACTTTAATAAGAGATGGTGCTCAGATCGTAAATTTGATATTATTTCTGACATTTGCCGTTAGACATTTTCGTAGACAAAACATAACTTTTAATAACTTATATTTAATAACTTTTGGCAAATCTCATAATGGGTGAAAGTTCTTTTATAAGGTATATTAGTATTAAATTTTTCTTTATTAGTAATATAAGATCTGTTTAACTAAGGTTATTACAATCCTTAACACTGTTTATTTCTTTATTTATTTATTTGCATAATTTTAAGTCATCAGCATACATCAGAAGTTGAGAATTTGTAAAACATTTGTAAAGTCTCCAATATCACTGATACATATAGATAAGAGCAGCGGACCAATAAGTGCGCCCAGTGGAACTCCAGAGGTGACAGGGGAAGTTGTTCACTCATTAATAACGACACACTGTTCTCTTATTAATAACGACAAACTGACGGTTTTTGTGATACGATTCAAGCCAACCAAGCTTGTTTTAATATTATTTAATCGCCACAAGATTTCATATTTAAAACTATTTCTCTTTCCATAAGTTTCTTTATGTATCTGTCATTCTCAGTTAATTCCCTGTAGAAAATTGTGACATACCATTAAAGTTTGTAAGGACTTTTTGACAGGACGCACGTTACATAATCCTATTCAGGATAACACCATTCATCGTATTTAAACAGGCTCGTAACTTTTATATTATTTCAAACTCCATTATTAATTATGTTCTTTAAATTCTGTTCAGTTTTAAATCGTTATTATTTTGAAATTAAATATCTAATAAATATATATTTAATATTAAAATCAATAAAGAAAAAAAAAAGTAAAAAAAAAATTGATTTCATGTTTGAACAATTGAATATAATTTAATGGATATTATTTTGAAAAATTACTATGTTATATACACGACAATAAATAAATTAAATAATTTGTAACAAAATTTCTAAATCCTTGGAAACATCGTACTACAAGAAGTAAATATCACTAATATCACAACTCTTCCAGTGATCTGTTGATGTCAGAAGTTAGGAAATCCCTTAAGAACGAAAGGACGTATTGTAGATGTCCTTTAAATCCTACTGGAGCTACCAACAAAGTTTTAGTAACTATGCTATAGTCGTTCTTGAAAGTTCCAACACAAGGTAAAATTAAAGAAAAAGCTTACAATTACGTTTCATCTGTCCAAAGAACTTTTGATCGCTCTTCGAAGCAGTGTCCATTGAAGATGTTTTATTCTGTTACCCCTACACAGCAATGGTTTTTGTTCATTAACTACAACATGGATATTTTCTAATTTTTCTCTTTTTGAATTTAATTTATATAGTCGGATTGCTGATAGGTGACTGTTACATGTATGTATCAAATAATGTATTCATATAATAATATAGTTACCATTTTTCAGCGATTTTAAAAATGTTTTTTATTATTTGTCTTAGCTGTCAGTGTCTGTTAATAATAATAATTAATAGAGCTTGCGGCCTATTATTAAATTTACAAACTTTAATTTTAAATCTGCTGGAATATTTTAATTCCGAAAAAGAGAACAATAACTTATTTCTCTATCTCGTGTCCGTCAAAAAGTTGCAGCTGCATTAAAGATTTCGGAATCAACAATTCGTAGAATTATAAAATGTAATAAATCTGAACTTCTCACTAACAAAATCACGAGAAAACGAAGGAAATTAAAATCTGAACCAGTTTATTTTATTGATACATTGGTACAAACGTATGGTCATGAAGTTCTAAGATTACCTCCTTATCAGTTTAACCCCATTGAACTAATTTGGGGTATAACAAAAAATTGTTATGATAGACATATTGGTCAAAACGGATATAGTGATTAGGAAGGTTTGAAAATGTGGCAAGTAGCCTGTGATCAAATTAGTTGTGAAACTTGGACAAAATCTGTTAAAAAAATCGAAAATTTAATAAATGAATGGTGGGAAAGGGAAAGGATTGTTGCTGAAATTAATCCAATAATAATAAATACAAGAAATGACAGCGATAGTTCAGATGACGACGATATCATGCATTACAGTGACTATTTAAAAAAAAATAAAAATAAACATTTAAGTGCAACTTGTAGCAATATATTATATGAATAAATATATTTTTACTTAATATTTTATTACTTAGTACTTAGGGGAAACAAAAATTTAATTTACGTATGAGTATTATCTGTCTCATTTTGTAATACGTAACTAACAGGTAAAGTTCATTTTTTATGTTGTATACTGACAATACATTTATAATATTATCATAGTATTGGTTCACACGGATACGCCAAAGTCTGTTTACACCACAACAGTCACCAAAGTAACCAGATCTAGTTTCGTATTACAAATTGAGACGGATTATATAAGTTTTTCCTTATTTATAATTATTACCTTAAAATTAATAATTTTGTTTGTTTGAGTACTGCTGTAAATTTATTTTTGTGCTCAAATTAGTAAAGATATCTACGAATCATTCCGTTTCATTCTAATGCTTTGTTTTTTATTAAAATAATTTGGAAGGTTAGTTGTCAACTTGCGTCACTATACGTTACTATGGGTATACAAATAATTATAATGATATAGACAGAGAAAGCATATGTTATTGTATATCGATACTTGTAGCAACGCACAGTCACCTATCAGCAATCAGACTATATTTATAATTTGCGTAACAGTAGAACAATAGCTATAGTTTTTATGTCGTTTTATTTTGTGGCTGGTTGGTCTAATGAATGTTGTTGTTCCAGGCGGCGATGACCGGCAATGTCGAGGATTTCGGGCGTTTATTCCTGGATGATCCGAACAGGCTGCAGGTACGGGACAGCAAGGGAAGAGCTGCCGCCCATCACGCAGCCTCCAGGAATATGCTCAATATTTTACAGTTTATCGCCGCACATGGAGGAGGTAAAATTTATATTAATTTATTGCATAAATTCGTAGCGTCTTTATTTTTACAATTTATTATTGTAACTCAACAAAATATATAAACTAATCAATAACACTGGTCAACAAATTTAAACTTTTTTTTGTTGCTGACTTAGATCTGATACTTGTTTTTAACTAATTTTGGGGTGCTGATTTCAAAAATGTTAACAGTTTCTGCCTATCACGTCAAATTTTTGTTCTATCGTATTTTGACTTTTTTCACCTTTTCACGTTCTGATATACGTCTAAGCATTGGAATAGATTTAAATGTTGGACACCCAAACATAATACACGAACCTTTGAAGGAGCGAACAAAAATCATTTTCCCCCCTCTTCATATTAAACTGGGTCTAATGAAGCAGTTTGTAAAAGCGTTGAACAAAGATGGTGACTGTTTCAAATATATATCTGAAACATTTCAAAGTCTCAGTAATGAGAAGCTAAAAGCTGGCATTTTTGACGGACCACAAATTAGAAAATTAGTGAATTATCCATATTTCACTGTACATATGGATGATATGGAGAAGAATGCATGGCAGTCATTCGTGGCGCTCATCAAAAATTTTCTTGGGAATAAAAAAGCCGAAAACTACCCAGCAAACATTTTTATACGGGCCAGTACTGGTAAAGCATTGAAAGTAATGGGCCAGTACCCCGGTGTCCCCGTGGCCGTTACTGGCCCATTGATGTATCAGTTGCTGGCCCAGCAACGGTAAAGTGCAAAATAATCGCATTAGTTGCAAGATTTATTTCTGATGGTTTTAAGTAAAAAGTATGAGTGAAGAAGAGTGTTTATAAAATGCTGGTAAAGTACTTCGTATAGGCGGAATGCGAAATACAAATGTGAAGTACATTATTAATACTGGCGTTGCACTTACTTTTGGTGCCAGTAATTTACCAGCATAAAAGCAGTTTGCCAGCATTCGGCCGTTAGTTGAATGTTTGCTGGGTATGTGGAGGTCGTTAAAAATTTTATTGAAAATTATCATCATCTGGGGTGCAACAAGAGCGTGAAACTTCATTTTTTAAACAGTCATCTTGACAAATTTCCTGTCAATCTTGGTGATGTTAGTGATGAACAGGGTGAACGTTTCCATCGGAATATAAAAGAGATGGAGAAACGTTATCAAGGAAGGTGGGATACTCACATGATGGCTGACTACTGTTGGAGTATTAAAAGAGACTTATCGGGAATGGTGCACTACAAAAGATCTTTCGACCATTTAATCCTTAAATTATTTTGTATTTTTATTTAACACTCCATGTAATTAAAACTGTTCTCAATTTCTTTCTTTCACTATAAATAAAATTTTAAGAATATTTTCTAATTATTTAGTCCTTATTGTTCGCCAAATTTGTATCAATTACAGTATCGACGTCTAAAATTAAACGATAGAAGCATTATTTGGCCGAAAATATGTATTTGTTGTAGAGCAAAAATCTGATGTGATACGCAAAAACTGGTGTGATATTTGAGTTCAGCAACACCAAATCAGTAAGAAACAAGTCTTAGATGTAAGTCAGCAAAAATTGTGTTGACCAATGTAATATATTCTACCGATTGAAACACGGTTTTCAACCGCGCGATTCGCTTATAAGTGAATTTTGTATTAATAAACTTTATTTTTGTTAACAAATTTGCCACAGTTTCAAAAACTCGCGTGCGTATAGTGTGTAGCTTAGAAATACCGAAAATATTAAGAAAGTTAATTGTATTGCACCCATATCATATGTTTTTGGGCCAGAAAATAAATTTGAAATAATTGTAATATAACACTTATATTTTCTGTTTTAAATTCTTGTGAGTCAATCCCACTTCTGATGTTAGTTCTAGCAATTTTTTGATTCAATGCACGCCTACCCCTACTCAAAAGTAAATGTATTATAACGAATATACAACATATGTAATAGAATACATGTTTCCAAAATATATATCTCGATAAAAGAAAGCAGATATTCAAAAAGTCACTTCAGAAATGGGTGGCAAAAAATCATTTAAGGAGCGAGGGGTGGAAAATACTAGCAGTATTATATAAAAATAAATTATATATTTTACGTGAACGGAAAAAATAATGACCAACTCCGGAACCCGGACTCAAGCATTCAAAACACGAAGTTTCAGGGTCAAATCCGAAGAGGTGGCAACCTTATTTGTCGATGTTATGTCAGTAAAAAATCATGGATATAAAACGTTTTCTTTGTGACAGAATTCATACTTGTCAACATTGACAACTTCAAGTAGCTGTTTTCCTTCTGTACATTCTCAATAAATATTGTAGAACAATCTTATGCTTGACCTACTTACTAACATTTGACAGCACTTCATTTCTGCTTCTTATTTATATTCTTCTCTTTCAGAACATTGACATGTCAATGATGCGTCATGTTTATTTATTTATTTTTTTCCAGATCTTAACATTCAAGACCATGCAGGAAATACACCTCTTCATGTGGCTGTAGAACACGAATCTCTGGAGGCAGTAGATTATCTCTTACAAATGTAAGTTCCTACTATAATGTGTTTCATTTTGTAATACGTAACTAACAGGGAAACTCCATTTTTAGTGTTTTGTAGGTATGACCAAAAAACCCTTATACCGTCATTTTGTCGTCTGTCTGTCTCTCTGTCTGTCTGTTTGTCTGCCTGTCTGTCTGTCTGCCTGTCTGTCTGTCTGTCTGTCTGTCTGTCTGTCTGTCTGTCTGTCTGTCTGTCTGTCTGTTTGTCTGTCTGTCTGTCTGTTTGGTAAAAATGTAGCCCAACGGTTAAACCTAGAGAGTTTAAATTTGGCATACAACTCTTTGACCCCCACACAGGAAAAATACTAAAACATCTAATATCCATACCCCATTAAAAATATAAACAAATAAGTGCTCATCGAAAAAAAAAAAACCTTTTAACTACGGCTGTCGTCGATAGACGACGCAACGAAACTTTCGTGAGGTACGGCTGTCGTCAATAAGCGATCTGATACATTAACTCTGGTAGAGTACGTTCAGGATAACTTCATGCCAGAGCATCATAAAATATGTCATCAATGCTGCGCGAGAAAACAGCTGATTACATAGACGTACATAAGGGTTTCTGCCTTGTCAATTGTTGTGAATACCAAACAAACAAAATCATGTACTTGAACTTAATTTTTGTTCTCGTTTTAGTACACGGCATACCTGAAAACGTACGAGAAATAAATAATAATATACTTTTGTGTATAAATGTATCAATTTCACCCTGTAAATGCAAATTATATATAAAGCCCGTATGTAACAGTTTTTAATTATTGTAAAAGTGAAAAAAAGGAAATGAATGTGGATATACATGTCATATTATAAAAAGAGAATAAAATAAGATCACCACACAAACATTTGATTGAAACCTGCAACCCAGAAAATGAGCAGTCGTTGCATAACAATCTACTAATTTTTAAAAATTAAGTATAGTGTAACAAATGAAGCGAACAAAGAAGTGAAATCTTGGAATAAAGTTAAAACACTTCCCCAGAATAGGGTTGGTTGGAGCCCTCTGTACCCATGCAGTATAACGAACATTATATATATAACAGTTTATACATTGATAAATTCTATTTTAATAATTTTCTGTATATAATCTGAGACATTTATAATCATTTTTCATAAATTTAGTGACATTCTTTATGCTTTCTCTCGCTTGGCTCCGAATTGACATACCTTGGAAGCCCAATCTTTTTTTTTTTGACGTCATATTCACAAATAACAATAATAATAATACACAAATATAACAAAAAAAAAACAAACAACAAAATTTAATAAAGAAAATAAACAACAAAATTTAACAAAGAAAACTAACAATAAAATTTAACAAAGAACATAAACAACAAAATTTAACACAGAAAATAAACAACAAAATTTAAAAAAGAAAACAAAAACGGAATTAAGCAATCAAAATCGAAATATACGCGTAGTCAAGAACAGATCAAAGTTAGTGACGCCACTGAAATGTATAAAACCAATTGTTGGTAATGACATGGACGAAATTTGGTTTCTGCGCAACCCAGTCGGTAATTCGCGACTGAAACTAACGTTGGCGGCGCTGCGTACAACAGCTAATGGCGCAGGAGAAGCGTATATGTCAGAAGTTTTTTCTTAATATTTATCTGTTCAAACAATATTTTGGCAGAAAAGCACTGTATTTAAGTCACTATATTTTAAAATACTTCTTAATTCACATAAACTGCACACAACACGTTACAAATATTATCCAAATATACGCTTCTGTTTAATTTAGCTAGTCACCACCAGACGTCTCACTGTTATTTGCAGTCGCGAATATAGACCTGGCATGAAGAACGTACTCTACGGGTGTCGCTTATTGAAAATTCTTTTTTTTTTTTATTATAAGCTATGAATCATATATATTATCCAGCTATATAATAATAAACATATATACATGAAACTTTAACCCTTTACTGCATGAATTTTCGTTTTTGGCTAAAATAATTCATGGGCATTAGGAATTGGTTCATATTGATAGGAAAATTAATAAAAAAATATATATTTAAAATATTAATTAATACTTTTATGAAAATAGAGTTTGTGCCATACATGGAACATTATGATACTATATTATGTTACAAAAGAAAAATATTCCGTATGAAATCTCATAAAATAATTTTTACAAATATCTAAAGCGTTCCGACAGATGGTTTTGTGGAAATATATCCGTAGCTAAAGAGTTAAATTCTGAGTAGGGTATCAAATGAAAGCCCTTAGTACGTGGATTAACGATCAAAATTTTGTTTTTGCAAAATAAATTATTTAGAAGCGATTTTTGCCAAAATTGTGCAAAAAAAATTTGTCCCACACCCTGTAGCCCAGTTGGTCTAAACTAAAAATCTGAACAAATTCTAAGTAATGTACATTGGTATGAAGCGAAATAGTACAACAGGAATTTTTGATCAGATTATGTTTTCGGAAAATAACGCATTTTTTGTGTTTTTTAGTTGACGATGTAAATATTTAATATGTTATGTAACACAGTAAATCAATACATTTTCATGGTGAAATGGTTAGCATCTCGTTTTCTAAATTGAAAACTAGAGTTCGCTTCCAGTCGGAGACAATTTTATTTTTTGTTTTTTTCTGCATATTTATTTTGTTTAAATTATTTTGTTAAAATTCTAGTTATATTTTGGCAAAAGTTGCATTTAATTTTTAAAAGCGTAAATTTAATAACCAGTGAGAAGTGTTGAAATTATAATTTAATTCAATGTTTCAATGTATACGAAATCAGAGAGGCGGAACTTATGACTTTAAACAACCAATGAAAGCCATAGACGCAATTTTTAAAATCCTAATGAACCTCGCTTTATATATATATATAAAAAAAATACTGCACATATTTAGAAACCTAAATAATGGTATTAGACATTCGAATTAAAATTAACAAAACAATATTTTGACAAAATTTGTTTTGGCATCCCAAATAATCATCATTCACTTACTAAATACCTGCGAAATGTGTGAAAATTCACACTTCACATTAATTTTTAATATGTAGTGTAGTTATGTAAATGGGCTGCGTTAGGCGCAAATATTCATTGTTGCTGTGCGCCAAAAATTTTAACCAACTAAATTCTTGGTAATACCTACGAAATCCTAGAATCTTCTAGACGCCGTTACTTTCTCAGGGTCCCAAAGAGTTCTGTGCAAAATTTAGTTAAGATCGGTCCAAGGGCTTAGTAGTAATTTTGAAAATTTTCCTAAATTAATTCTGATGGGTCAAATGGCCTAATATTGTCTAGGATTTGTTGGTTATACCTACGAAACTCTATACTTTTCTATAAGCCGTTAGTTCCGCTGGGTCCTAAGGAATATTGTGCAAAATTTGGTCCAGATCGGTCAAAAGGTCTGGGAGTGTAAAGCGGACAAACAAATAATTTTCCATTTTTACCGACCGTCAACATATATGAGGTATTGTGATAATACCGATTTTGACATTTCGAGATTTCGATGGATCTCCACGAATTGAGGCCCCTACTTAACGTTTTAACTATTTTTAGCATGATGTATGTCGGTCTGTCTGTCTGTCTGTCGGTCTGTGTACACGTGCAGAGCAAATTCGGCTAAAAGGATTATTATAAAACTTCAGATTTAAGATTTTGACATCAATGGCACGCGTTGATCAACTTTTGGTAAAAATCAGTTAACTAGAAATGGGAGTTTACTCGTGTCGATTTTAAGATTTTTGCAAATATTCCACAACCGAAAAATATTTCGAAAAAATTTATTTAACAAAAGTTGCTATAGTTAACAACTTTTATTTGAGACATTTTTTGATAAAGTATTTACTGAAAAACTTCAGAAAATAGTAACCAGTATCAGTTTCTAAAGGGAAACAATTCATAATATCAGTATTTTGTCTGTAACTGACAGAATTTCTTTTTTGAAACTGATACCGGTTACAATTTTCTGAAGTTTTTCAGTAATAACACAATTTGTAAAAATTTCAAGTTATTTCTGTTTTGAACTCATGTAGCGAAGTACTTTGTGATGGCGGTTGGTCCTGTGGTGGCCATAGCTGATTTTTATATATAAATAGAGTTTAAGTAATTAATAAATGTTAATTACTTAATTAAACGTCTATTATGACATTGGCATTAAAAAATCATCTGACGAATATACAATAATTCTACTAAATCGTTGTTATTTCCAAATCCTCCATCAAACGAAAAACTAATTAAAGTTACAAAGTGAGAAACAGTAGTAACGTGTAAATGGGTAATTATTCTCGCGACTCTAGCGACATAATCGGCAGGGATGTAACTCACCCATCACTATGACAGCGCCGCTCTGGGCATTTATGAAAAGCAGAAACTTGTGTTTCAGTCCACGATATTGGCAAAGAGTTAATAACGAAAATGTATTACGCAACTTAATCATCCTGAGAAGACAATTTTCGACACTTTAAATCAAATTAAATCGAGTTTAATAAATCACTTTAGAGAATTAAAGGGTAATTTAGCAAAGTGTTTTAAAAGTTTACTGTCCTCGAATGAACTTTTATTACTGGGAATAATTAATTTTAATGTATTGGTTTCATTTTGTTCTTGTTTAATGGTTTTATGTAAGCTATTCCACGTGGCATACACGTGTGATTTTGTTACGTGGTTAATTTTCAAAGCCTTACTTAAGTACTTTTCGGCCATAGGTAATTGTATATTATGCAAATAGCGTGGAATAATGATCCTTTCACACGAGTATGAAAGTTGCGCCACGAGCGAGTAGCGCAATTTATACGAGTGAGAAATGACTATTCCATGCATGTTTCATACTATGCTTTTTCCACGAATATAACCTTATCACTTATTTAATTTTTATTCAGTTGCCTTTAAAAACTAACAATAATTTGACAGTTGCTTTCAACCTATTTACTACGTTGTCTAGCAATGGTCATGTACGTGACATATGGAATGTAAATTCAGTTAAAATAACAATACTTGCGTCAGTTGATTAACTGACTGACCAAGACTAATTCTATCAAAGAGTATATTTGCAAAATTCGACAAATTTAACAATGTTATTTAATTTTAATCCGGTTTCCTTTGACATATGCTTTCAACGTATTTATTACGTTACCTAGTAACGGTCGGCCATTTTTGCTTGAACCTGTTATGTAATGAGCTCAATCTGTTACACAATGAGCTCATTACGCAACGGGAACACATGAAAACAAAACTTTTGAAATATCACCCTTATTATTAACTTAACATAAAAAAAAAAATGACAAAAATTGTTACTAACTAGAAAGATAAAATATTTTTTTGCTCTTTGCATTTTTTCGATTCGATGAATATTTGGGGAGTTACGGGGATCATCCTAAAACTAAAATCTTTACTTATTATTGTCTTATGCTAAGTTCACAATCTCGAAATTAGAATTAAAATTAGTATTTAACATTAAATTTGTACGTAGAAATTAATTAGTATTCACAATGTAAATTAAGAATTTAAGACACTGACAGAAATTTGTACCGATTTCTACTTTATCGATCGATATTTGACAGCAGTTTATATTGGCTAATGAGATTTGGATTCATAATTTTGAAAAGAATTAAAATAAAGGGAAAATTTATATCTATGCTCATAGAAATTAGAAAGGTATAGATAAAAAATTGATGTGAAGTGTGAATATTCACTCATTTCAGGGTTTCGCAGGTATATAATAAGTGATGGCGATATGCTGAGTGTATAGGGCAAATTTTACTTTGTAGTAATCACGGCAAAATGAACGATATTTTTAAAATAATTTATCGTCTGTTAATCATATAATAAGACTGGTTATTAAATTTACGCTCCTAAAAATTAAATGCAACATTTGTCAAAATATAACTAGAATAGTATATATATAACTGTATAGACAAAATAATTTCAACATAATAAAAATGCAAAAAAAAAACAGAAAAAATAAAATTCACTCCGTACTCGAACTCGAAACCCTTCGTTTCCAGCGCATTTTAGCTTACGACACCAGTGCTCTAACCCATTACGCATCGCACGCCTTGCATGTGAGTGTCTTACATTGATATAACTTTTGTACTTTGTGAACCAAAAACCACAAAAAATGCGTTATTTTCCGAAAACATAATCTGATCAAAAATTCCTGTTGTACTATTTCGGTTCACACCAATATACATTACTTAGAATTTTTTTAGATTTTTAGTTTAAACCATCTGGGCAACAGGGTGTGGGACAAAATTTTTTTTGCACAATTTTGGCAAAAACCGCATCAAACTAATTTATTTTGCAAAAATAAAAATTTTATCGTTAATCCACGTACTAAGGGCTTTCATTTGATACCCTACTCAGAATTTCAAAAAAATATTTTTGTTTTCGATGAGCACATATTTGTTTATATTTTTAGGGGGGTATGTTTTAGTATTTTTCCTATGTGTGGGTCAAAGAGTTGTATAAGCATGCCAAATTTCAACTCTCTAGGTTTAGCCGTTTGGCTACAATTTTTACCGAACAGACAGACAGACAGACAGACAGACAGACAGACAGACAGACAGACAAACAGACAGACAGACAGACGACAAAATGACGGTATAAGGATTTTTTGGTCATACCTACAAAACCCTAAAAAGAAAAAAAGAAAAATATGGTCGAAATTTTTAAGTTAAGACAAATGCTTACTGCGCTTGCCGTCAATTATAAATTAACGTAAGGGTTTGAAGTTAGCAAACTCTTAATTTTAATTTAGAATTAATTTAGAAGGTTATGAGCGGTAACGTACACTTACGTATAAAAAATATTTACGTTAATTTTAAGTACTAATTCTAATTTATAATTTCGAGATTATGAACGCAGCATTAAAAAGAAAAAGATAAACGCATGAGCGAAAAAAAAAACACAACCATATTTGTTTTTATTATTACAAAAAAATATTAAAAAGCAAAGTTGTAGGAGACCAAGAGGGACATTTGTTTATAGAAAACATTTTGAGTGCGTACTTTTTCTGAATTCAGCGATATAAACATTTTATATCTTACATCTTTTATATCTACATAATAAAAATATTGAGAAAAAATCAGTTGGGATTGAAATTATTTTTATTTTAAATATTATGTACAGCGGTAAAGACTTTCATCTCATTCATTTTACTGTCATCTGTTTTCCATTATTTTCTGAGTATAATTCCATTTGATTTCAAACAAATTCAGACGTAATTTTAATTAACGTTTAGGTCAAAGCAGTGAAAGTTTCTGGAATTCTTTATGTCAAAAATGCGTTTAATATAAGTTGTTTAGAATGAAGAAACGATTCTGCCATTCCATGCTGTTTCTAGTAAGTTCGATGAGATAAGAATTATAATTATTCGTTCTCAAAAATAATCGTCCGGATTTTGTAGGCAGGTCTCCACATTTTTTAAATCCATTTTTAGGGTTTTGTAGGTATGACCAAAAAACCCTTATACCGTCATTTTGTCGTCTGTCTGTCTGTCTGTCTGTCTGTCTGTTCGGTAAAAATTGTAGCCAAACGGCTAAACCTAGAGAGTTGAAATTTGGCATGCTTATACAACTCTTTGACCCGCACATAGGAAAAATACTAAAACATCTAAAAAACATATCCCCCTAAAAATATAAACAAATATGTGCTCATCGAAAAAAAAAAAATATATTTTTTTATAATTCTGAGTAGGGTATCAAATGAAAGCCCTTGGTACGCGGATTAACGATCAAATTTTTATTTTTGCAAAATAAATTATTTTGAAGCGATTTTTGCCAAAATTGTGCAAAAATTTTTTTGTCCCACACCCTGTATCCCAGATGGTTTAAACTAAAAATCTGAAAAAATTCTAAGTAATGTACATTGGTGAGAACCGGAATAGTTCAACAGGAATTTTGATCAGATTAGGTTTTTGGAAAAAAACGCATTTTTTGTGATTTTTGGCCAATAATGTACACAAGTTATAGCTTTGTAACACGCCACAGTGTAATGTGTATGCTGGTCTAGTGGTATTAGACGCTGATTTTTCACCCAAGTAACCCGATCCGAAAGGGATCGAACCCTGTGAGAAGAGACTATATTATTTTTTGTTTTTTTTTTTAATTTTTATATTGTTTAAATTATTTTTTCAAAATTCTATTTATATTTTGGCAAATGTTGCATTTAATTTTTAAAAGCGTAAATTTAATAGCCAGTGGAAATTGTTTAAATTATAATTTAATTCTGTTTCAATGTACACGAAATCAGAAGGGCGGAACTTATAACAACCAATGGAAGCCATAGGCGCAATTTTTTAAATTCTTAAAGAACCTTGCTATAAAAAAAAATACTGCACATATTTAGAAACCTAAATAATGGTATTAGGCGTTCGAATTAAAATTAACAGAAAAAATATTTTAATATAAAATTTGTTTTCGCATCCAAAATAATCATCATTCACTTACTAAAAACCTGCAAAACCCTGAAATGTGTGAAAATTCACACTTCACATCAATTTTTTTGTGATCTTGTTCAGCTCCTCCTGCGATGCCATCTTTATCTCCTCACTCGTAGCGTAGCGTCGTCCTTTCATGGGAACTCTTCAGTTTCGGGAACAAGAAAAAGTCACAGGGGGTCAGATCTGGGGAATACGGAGGCTGCGGCATTATTAGTGTATTGTTTTTGGCCAAAAATTCGCGCACATGCAACGATGTTTGGGCATGCGACCCGTCTCATGTCCAAATCATTGGTAAAAATCTAATGGCACGAGCCAATCAATATGTTTAGGTCCTCAGCAACTTCTCTAACGGTGATTCGACGATTGGCCAATACTATTTTCTTCACTTCATCAATGTTTTCGTCTGTTGTTGACGTGCTCGGGCGTCCGGCACGCTCTTCGTCGTTCACATCTTCTCTGCCCTCTGAGAACATTTTGTACCACCGATAAACGATGCTTCGGTCCAAGGTAGCTTCACCATATGCCACAGTCAACATTCGGAATGCGTCCGCGCACTTAATTTTGTTTTTCACACAAAATTTGATACAGATTCTTCGATCTATTTTTTTGGTATAGGCAAAAATTGAAGAGGAGCCAAAACACATGCAAGCATAGCAATTGTCAAAAATTAACTGAACATTCAAAATGGCCGAACTTGTCGGCATGAGTGAGAGACATGCGTACCAACATAACGCCACAAAAAAATCTAAAATCGAATATACGTAACCCGCGGAAATTCAAAATTCGCGATACTTTTTGAACAGACCTTGTATATTTAGATCCATTATGATATTGTACTTTTTCTAAATTCAGCTATATAAACATATTTATTTTTAATATTAGTGTACAGCGGTAAAGACTTTAATTAGTCCCATCTGATTTCCATTATTTTCTGAGCATAATTCCACTCGATTTCAAACAGATTCAGAAGTAATTTTAATTAACATTTTGGATCAAAGCAGTGAAAGTTTCTGGAATTCTTTATGTCAAAAATGTGTTTAATAAAAGTTGTTTAGAATGAAGAAACGATTCTGCCATTCCATACTGTTTTTAGTAAGTTCGATTAGATAAGAATAATAATCATTTGTTCTCGAAAATAATTCTCTGGGTTTTGTAGGCAGATCGACACATTTTTTTAATCCATCTTTTCAAGACGTTCTCGATCTCCTGCAAAGTGTATAAAGATCAATGATTTACTTCTACTCAGGGCCGTAACTAGCCTTTTTCAGGCTCTGAGCAAGATTTTATAATTGGCCCCCTATACACTATATAATGATGAACTAAGTGAATAGTAAAAAAGGTCCTCACTCAAATACAATTGTTATGCCAATATTTTCCTTTCTGCCCCCCGGGCATGTGCCCTTGTTGCCCCTGTTTAGTTACAGCACTGCTTTTACTCTACAGAAATGTAAAATATCAACTAATAGAAATATATCAAATAAAAATGGTAGCCGATATATAGTTTTCAGTTAACTCTCGTCAATTCTGTATTTCTTATATCATAACTCAGACCGGAAACAAATAAAAAGAACAAGAAATTATTAATCAATTGAATTTCTTGACTTTTATAGAAGCAATTTCCTATAATTAATCAATTTCTTTCATCACAACATAAACAATATATCAATACATACTTTACTCAAATAACACCTACACAAATATATTAATTAAGACACGTGTGAATACCGGAAACAGTTTTTAAAATATTTTCCATGCAATTAATAAACTTTAATTAAAATATAATTAAGACGTATATCACAGTCGTTATAAATAAAACTTAATTGAATGAAATATGAAGAATATCTGTTTATTTGAGAGAAAACTGAGTTTTTATATGTAGGTAGCTATTCGATTTAACTGCACGTAGCAACCAGAACGGAAACCCGAACTACCTAACCCATGAACCACGAGAACCTTACTGAAATAACAAAACCTTAACCGAAAACTTAACTCTAAACTTAAAGACTTAAAATTTTAAGAACCGGAACTTGTACATGGTCCCTGCGATAAAAAGAAATTTCTGAGGGCTCCACCGGCTACCGTTCGATTAACGTCGGCTAACGTCGGCTAACGTCGGCTAACGTCGGCTAACGTCGGCTAACGTCGGCTAATGTCGGTTAACGTCGGCTCGCCGAAGCATATTAACCATATCTACTTCCATACGTTACTTCCATAGAGACTTTGTATTTTTTCCAGTTCTGTAACACACACTGTGGATCAAAGAGATGTACATCTTTGACCCATATATAAGAAAACTATAGAGATTTCAAAAAAACATTTAAGTCCCTTAATTCATATAAAAATTTATTTTTGAAAACTAAATTTTTATGGAATTTTCACCAAAAATATATCAAAAAAACTATTGTCCTCCACCTTATTTCCCAGAGGAGTTAAAAATCTGAAAAAGTTCTCAATAATGAACATTGATAGGAACTAGAATAGTTCAACAGGATTTTTTGCTCAGATTATTATTATATAAATATTTTTTGTGACGTGAAAAATAATAATTATCTTTTTTTTAAAATTTATTACGTGGTATCAAAACAACTCTCTTAAAATGTAGATTGAAGAACGAAAAATATTTTGAATTTTGTTTATTTTAACACGATTTTAGCCAAAAATATGCAAAAAAACTTTTGTCTCGCACCTTATAATCCAGAGGGGTTAGTCGAAAAATCTGAAAAAAATCTGACTTATGTATATTCTCACTTAACATCAATTTTTCGTATATGTGTCTACCATAAATCAAATGAGCTAAGGACGCCGTTTTTTATAGTTTCCCCAAGTGTCAAAATACCTAGTCATCAGTGGCGACTCGTGGAAACCTCAAATGGAGGTGTTGCAACCAGAAGTATAATTGAGATTTTCTTTTGGGAAAGAAATTTTTTATTAAAATGGAGATATTTTTTTAACTACATACAAGTTGACAAATAATATCATTTAAAATATAAAAGTATTACATTTTATAATTTAATTTGTATTAGTCAAGGACGTAGATGAAAATAATTGTATGTGATGTACAGAACTTGTGATATTCTGCTTTCTTATTTTTGCATTTGTTATATCCTTCTTACATTTTTAGAATTTTTAAAAAATTTAATTTTAAAAGAATGTAAATTACACTATTATTTGCATGCTCACAACTCCATAAAAAAAATAATAAAATATTAAAAATACAAAAATATCTGTAGTCAAACGTCCACTTCGCCATATTTTAACTGCGAACCTGTGCAGCTCCGAAAGGAGGAATACCACTTATATTTCAGAGATACGCTGACTCAATGCCAATCGCCGCTATACATTAAGCAGTTGGTGCTGCCAAAGCACGGAGCACATCGACTCACTGTATATCATAACTTGTAGACAAATTTGTTTTAAGCACACCGCGAGAGAAAGGGTGCAAAAAAAATCATTAATGTCTGTAATGCATAAATTTATTAAATTTCTTATGTACCAGCCGTCACTGCTAGTCATGTCCCAGTTTATATCATCAACAGAAACACATATTAACAATCCCTATTACCATAACAATAATCTTAAACTGATTAACATTCCAGTGGTGTCAACACGTCAATCCTGAACGAGAAGAAGCAAGCTCCGATCCACCTGGTGACAGAACTCAACAAGGTATCAGTGCTGGAGGTGATGGGTCGTCATAAAGGGAAAATTGACATCCAACAAGGTGGAGAACATGGTCGTACCGCACTACATCTCGCTGCCATATATGACCACGAGAAATGTGCTAGAATATTGGTAAGCTTCATTAAGGTAAATCACCGTATCGCACCCACATCCCGCACGCTGACATAGATCTAGAATAGCAAATATAGATCGTCGAAACATAGATCTAGGGTAGCAAATATAAATTAATATTCATCACTAAATAGTTACAGATTAGAATAGAAATTTAGTTAACAGTAGGTATGGGGGCGGTTGAGCCTGGGAACCAAATGTGTTGCGGGCTAGCCTAAATTTTAGGCGCATAAGAGAAAAGCTTTTCAATTGCGAACAGACCTGATTGTGAACAGACCTGATTGTGAACAGACCTGTTTGTGAACAGACCTGATTGCGAACAGACCTGATTGTGAACAGACCTGAATTCAGACCTGTTTTTATCAGGTCTGTTCACAATCAGGTCTGTTCACAATCAGGTCTGTTCACAATCAGGTCTGTTCACAATCAGGTCTGTTCACAATCAGGTCTGTTCGCAATTGAACAGCTTTTCTCTTATGCGCCTAAAATTTAGGCTAGCCCGCAACACATTTTGTTCCCAGGCTCAACCGCCCCCATACCTACTAACAGTGCTGTTAGAATCTTGAGTAGTAATCTGCATAAAAATACTTAACCGCCAATTACTCCTTATCAATCGTAACATAACCGCAAACTCAACCGTGGATTTTGATTTACTTTATTGATTTTATGGCCCTTTTTGTAGCCGTATATACTAAGGTGAGTAATTAATTATCCGAAATGTTCATAATATTTATTAAGTATACATTCGATTTGATGCTCCGAGTGCTCCAAGCACGTTCTGTACACTCAAACTTGTTCAATTTGACGCTCGGATTACACCCAATTACATTCGTTTTGCGGGCGAGAGTGTATTCAGAGTGCGCTCTATGTGTCCGGGGTTTTAAGACCGGGCATATGGGGTATGACGGAAAAAGGTGGGGGAACGGTGTGAAAAGTACTACCATTTTTTATATTTGTGATGTTTCTATTAACCTCGAAAGCTGTATTGTGTTTGTAAACATAGCATAAAAATAATTAAATACACCATGCATAAAATTAACATATAACATGGGTTATGTTGTATTCGTAAATTGATAGGAGCTCTCAATGTTGGCAAAGTATCATAATGCTGTCATAAGCTGTTTTTCGAGTTTTGTTTCGAGATTTCCCCCTGGTCTCAGATGAATTTCGTCTAGCACTGCTTGCAGTTTACCAAGAACATTTTCGAAAACTGTAGGAAATACCCGAAAATGTGATTTGAATTGACGATCTAAAATTTGGCACCGTATTTTCTATAAACCCCCACACTTTTTCTAAAATTATTACTTCGGATTTGTCATTGTAGGGATAGATTTTATAAACATTACGTCACAAACCAAGCTCGCTCCTTTTTCGAGTTGCTGCGCTCCGTCAGTGTTCTATTAATAACGTCACCATTAACTATCCGCTCAGCGCTCGCTCTACCCTGTACAACTCGAATGTACTCTAACGCAGATCGAGATTTAACGTTCGGATATTTTTCAATATTATTATTACAACGTTAAGAGCTGAAACCAAAAGAAAAAATACAAAATGTTGGGTTGTTACATAAGTCCATCCGTTTTTTTTTTTTCATCTTTTATTCAATAAAATATACATTCTAAAAAAACGCTCAGGCAATTTCATAATGCCATTTCTCTAGAAGGTTCCGTCTTTGCTCTTGAAAAATCTGTCCAGGTGAAATTTGATATCGTCCACAGATGCGATTTTTTTTCCGTTAAGGGAATTTTGTACAAAGCAGAACAAATGGTAGTCGGATGGTGCGATATCTGGATCATATGCTCCGACTACCATTTGTTTCGCTCTCTACAAAATTCCCTTAATAGAAAATTTTTCGCATCTTTGGACGATATCAAAATTCACCTGAACAGATTTTTCGAGAGCAAAGACGGAACCTTCTGGAGAGATGGCATTATGAAATTGCCTGAGCGTTTGTCCAAAGTGATAGAAAATAATGGACAATACATTTGATAATAATAGTTTTTTTAGAATGTATATTTTATTGAATAAAAGGTGAAAAAAAAAAACAAAAACGAACGGACATGTAACAACCCAATATCTATGGTTGTCCAAAATGATTGACCTTATTCTGATTTTTTATTTGCCCAGCTGGTTTTGTTGTAGGCTCAATGGTAAATAGTCTTTTATAATTTCTGCCATGCTTCACCCAAAACTTCAGGCACATTAAAGCTATATTTGAGATGTGTTAAGGAAGCTTGACGGGATTTAAACCTAGTCAGAGGTTGAGTTGTCAACATCTTATGGATCGCTAGGTCAGTGTCTTGGTCCAAATTTGATTTTAGCCTATGAAGAGCTTGATATCGTCGTAGGTATGCTGGAGTGATATAACTTATTACTGGCAGTTACTCTTTGGGGGTAGAACGTACCGTTTCGTTTCTTACTCTCATAAAACATATGCTGGAAACAAAAGACTTGTCCATGTATTTTAAAGACAACTATAAATATAATAGTAAAGACTAACCATTATTGAAAGAATATTTTCATTTTAAAAACATTATTTTCTACAACAAAACCTTATCACATATATAACATCAATATATCATCATTTAGTTATATTCCGTAAGTTGTGAAATAAATCTAATTTCTAAGAAACGAAATAAAAAGAAACCAAGATGATGCTACCATAAAAAATACGTTATTTAATTTCATCTCTATATTTTTATTCTGTATTACTGGGCTATATTTTCGTCGCGGAAATTTTTCTGAAAGGAAAAGCAATTATTATATTATATTAGTCTTGAGACCATTTCAACGCGACAACATTGATCAATGCAGCGAATATTGGTAATTACTCTACTCAATATTTCTGTAGAACTTAGTGACAGCTTAGTGGTAAAATTTACTAGTTAATTAAGTTACATAGAAAGGTCTATAGTAATCCGGATAGCACTTAGGGAAATGCGTTTACAGGTTTGAGCCCGTTCCCAAGCGTGTCAATTTACACATTTTAAGGGACGCACTTTTCCCATAATTTTTAGCATTTTCTGCAAATATTGAACTGGTAATTAGTTACATTATTTCTACAATAAAACAGCGACTGGGAACAAATATCACACTGTTCATAACGTATAGAAAACACATATCTGCTAATGACCACTCATTCTCATGAAATTTCACTGTATTCAAAACAATGTTCTTCTAGTTTAAAATTATTATATACTATACTATAGTTAACTTGTTCTAACGGCACTTGTTAACGTCCCAGAGGCGTAACAAGGATTTTTAGCACCCTTGGAAATTATAAAGGCTTCACGATTTATTCATACGTGAGGGGGGAATAAAAAGGTATTTGAAGAGAGGCGAGAAATTAATAGGATATCTGGACTCGACTCGACTGGACTCAGACTCGTCGAATATTTGGGTAATTACTCGGACTCGGGACTCGAGTCTAATACTCGACGAGTCCACGTTTTTAAAATTAAATAAAAAAAATCAGCTGTGGCCACCACAGAACCGACCGCCATCATAAAGTACTTCATAAAGTAATACATTCTAGCAGCAGAGTAGAAATAACTTGGCCTAATGGAAACGTTACATATAAGTATGAAAAAATTTCGAAAAATTTTACAAAAATTATTCGAAATTTTTCGTTTTATCAAAAAACGTCTCAAATAAAAGTTATTAATTATTGCTTTTATAGCAACTTTTGTTCAATAAATTTTTTCGAAATATTTTTCTGTTGTGAAATATTCATAAAAATCTTAAAATCGACACGAGTAAAGTCCCATTTTAAGTCAACCGATTTTTACCAAAAGTTGATCAACTCGTGCCATTGATGGCAGCAGCTTAGTTTCATAAAAGTTTCATAAAAACCTTTCAGCCGAATTTGCTCTGCACGTGTACACAGACGGACTGACGGACAGACAGACAGACGGACAGACAGACGGACAGACAGACCGATAGACATCATGCTAAAAATAGTCAAAACGTTATGTAGGGACCTCAGTTCGTGGAGATCCATCGAAATCTCGAAATGTCAAAATCGGTATGATCACAATACCTCCCTTATATATGTTGGCGGTCGGTAACCAGTAAATTCAAAAGGTGCTTTCTAGAAATGCTTTGATAAATTTCTAGATTTATGTTTTATTTATTGTTTTGAATTATACACATTGTTACGGACATTAACGGAGACTCATCTTCACTAATCAAATCAAATATTCGCTAATCAAATTGGTGTACATTTGTTTAAACCAAAAGCAATTAAATTGTTATATCTAGTTTTAAAATTTAAGTTTTGAAAATAAATAAATTGATTAATAAATAAATTTCAGTACATATTATTTTTAATTCCTTGGAACGACAATCTAGTGATGTAATAAATAATTCTAATTTTAACAACTTTGTATTTTATTTTTTGTTACAAAAATTTCACCTATGAGAATCATTATTGAGCTCCAAAATATTAAACGTTTTTGCTTATTAATTTCAGCTTAGATTTAGATCCGACTAGTTAAAAAATCAATGCAATCATATACAACCAGATTTAGAAACTTAGCAACAATTCAAAAGTTTAACAAAATATTTGCACATAGAAATTTTTTATATCACATATAAAAAACTCAAAACAACTTCAGCAAATTTATTAGTGAAAATAATTTAGAAATACATGACAGAAATTATCAAAAAATAGCAAAAAAATATTGTCATTCCGAGAACAATCTAGAAATCCATAACTTGTTAAGGGCCGGTCTTTCCACCTTCAGATAAAGTTATTCCTACGAATAAACTATGCTATCTGGCAGATAAGTTATTCGGTAGTCAAAGTTGCGAATAAGTAACAAATAAGTGCTGTCACTGTCAAAAAGATAGAAATTAAATGATTTATTGGAACAATAAATTGCAAAATGGGCTTGAAAAAATATAATTTGTTTGAATTTTATTATTTGTAGAAATAATGCTTTAACTCCAAAATAACAGTGCACCAGTCCACGCTGAGAAAAAATATGAAAAAAGTATCTTGTGCAATATCCAGCTTATGTCTGATTTCATTTGTATGCCTTGTACGGAAAATTAAGTACACAAATTTCAGCGAGTATTTTACGATATTGCCCGCTATCCACGAGTGGTTGCAGCCTGGGATGAAATGTTAGTGAAACTGCTTTCTTCTGTGAAAAAAAGGCTGAAGTAAACGGTGTCGAGAAGGATATTTTATATTAAACGTTAGCCGGGATCCACGCCTTACAATACAATGTTTAATAATTCTAATATTCGCTTCGAATTTGAGCGAAGATTTAATAAGATTATAATTGGTATAGTAGCAACTGCAGTATTACGCAAGTTTAACGTTACAAGAGTGGATATGAAGAACCACCCACAAAAAGATCAGTACTGTGTCGGTGACGTTCCTGAAGAAACTGATTACTCAGAAAAAATAAAAATGAAAGAATATTCCGTGATTTAATTTCTTATTTTCAAATTTATTATAACTTATTTTGTATTTACATCAATCATAATAAAATTAAAAAATTAAATAAACGTAGAACAATTATTATTAATATCTGCTATCTATTTTTCATTCCTCCAATTTTATTACATGCTTACGACATTAATAATTGCTAAAATCTTGTATAACGCATACATAAATTTAATTTTGTTAATGACAATAACCAAAAAAACGGCTCGACAGCTGTCAGTTTACCAATTTATTTATTTATTTCCATAGAGAAACAAAAAAAAAATTCTTTCACAAAGCCTATTTCAGTGTTACCAATCTGAAGATTCAATATGTCAGTCTCATTATCCGTCAAATAACTATCTGACAGATAAATATGAATTGAAAGACGGGATGACATTTATCCAACAGATAAAGTATCAGATAACTTTATCTATCAGATAGTTACCCAGAAGTTTATCAGAAGGTGGAAAGACCGGCCCTTAATATAGTAATCTAATGTACATAACAAATGCCTTCATAATACAGAGTGATTATTTAATGACGAGACGACGTCACTGGAAGTTTTAATAATTTGCCGTTTCATACACATCGTAGCAGGCGATTATACTCTATCTCAGAAAGACTGATAGTAATAAAATTTATTATTTGTAAAAAGTTATTGTTTTTTCACACAGAAGCGGCAAAACAAAAGCGACAAAATATGAATAGTTCGAAACGAAATATTGTTAAAATCAACCGAGTGTGCCGCACATATGATATGGGAATACGAACTATTAAAGTTCATCAGGCTGAAAACGTCTGTGTCTTTTGATATGCTGCGTATGTTCTATTTTGCTGCTTTTCAGTCGCGTTTAACTTACGGCATAATTCACTGGGGTTTAAGCTCGTCTGTCAACAGAATTTTCTTACTCCAAAAACGTGCTGTAAGAATCCTGAATAATGTTCCTAACAGGCTCCACTGCCGAGAGCTCTTTAGGAAATGTAGCATTTTGTCTTTTTATAGTCTTTTTGTTTATACTTGTCTGGTATACGTTAAAGAAAACCCGAACAGATATGTAACCGTATCCTCTAGACATGTCTACAATATTCGTTCTGCTGGCAACATCAGACTACCAAGACTTAAATTGTCTAAATCTAGGAATGGTATTTTTTTGGCAGCCACTTTCTTTAACTACTTACCAGTTTCTTTAAAAAAAATGTCAATTAGATTGTTTAAGTTCAAAATAAAAAAAATTCTTATTGAGAATTGTCTCTACAATTCGGACGATTTTTTCAAAATTAATTTCAGTTCCTACATCTAACATGTAAGCTGTTGTTTTTTTGCTCTACCATTGTTAATTTTATATATATTTTTTTCCCTCTCTTTTCTATCATATTTAATATTGTATTTCATTTTTCAATGTTTTCAAATACTTTCTACTTTTGTTCATTGAATTTATCATATATGTACTGACAAATGTAAACGTCGTAAGATGTCTAACATGAAATAAATATTATTATTATTATTATTATAAACACAATAGACCATAAAAATTTGACCCTAAAATTTTGAGGAAAAATATGGTCACAGGGGTGTATTTAATGATATGATAAATACGGTCACAGGCGTGCGTTTAAAAAAATGATAAATAGTAATATAGAAATACACAAAATCAATTTAAACGTGTTTAAAATGTGCACGCCACTGGTAACTGCCTGACAAAATGATATATTACTATCAGTCTTTCTGAGATAGAGTATAATTACTATAATAATAAAAATCATTGTACAGCAATCGAATAACCCTCACTCAATGTACTTAATTTAATTTACACAGACTGCACATTCTAAAGTGGTAAAACTTTTTGTTTTATTTCGCTTCCTGTAATTTAGAATTAAGATGTATAATAAATGTATGTAGTTGTACAATAATTTTGGGATATAAAGCTTATAGGGTTTGTCAGGTCTTGACAAGCGTCCACTAATCTCAAACTTCAGCAACCTTTTGAGCCGCGTCATACTAGAGACTAGTGGAGCTAAATACACACGACTGCATCCCAAACCCTGGCGATATGCAGCCGCGGAAGTTACGCCAGATCCAGTGCCTGCACAATGCGGAGCAAGCTTATTATTATTATTATTATTATTATTATTATGGGGTTTGTCTGGTCTTGACAAGCGTCCACTAATCTCAAACTTCAGCAACCTTTTGAGCCGCGTCATACTAGAGACTAGTGGAGCTAAATACACACGGCTGCATCCCAAACCCTGGCGATATGCAGCCACGGAAATTACGCTAGATCCAGTGCCCGCACAATGCGGAGTGATCCGAGCAGCACTGCTTTCTGCATCCTGCAGATCAAAGAGTTGGCAGAAGATCTGCAGACGGGAATGGACTCGATTTCCCTTCGATAGGAGGCTTTCATGCCACCCAAAACACCAACTATCAGGACTACAAGCTTAACTTTATACCCGGGATACAGCTTTCTAAGCTCGG